>LPNX010908720.1:8605-120162 GCA_001517045.1 Pseudotsuga menziesii
GAGTCATGAGGAAGTCCCCTAAAATTGTAAGTTGGGTCATTAGCACCCCAGTTGTGGTTACTTGAGCCTACATGACTGAGTTAATTATTAAGTGAACGAACAAATATAAATAGAGGTGTGGCGCTCCTCATTTGAGACACACACACTCACTTGTGTACTGAATTAGTGAGAGAGAGAGAGAAGTAGCTAGATAAGGAGGAGGACCAGTCTTTTGGTTTTACCTTTTATCTTTTTGGGGGATCTATATTGAGGAAGATTTTGCGGGGTCTTTTCCTTTAGAGTTTTCCCAAGATAAATTTGTGTTGTTCTTGTGACACTGTTTCTTTCAGTGATCCTGTTTATATGATTTTGTTATGAAATTTAAATTAAGTGTTGATGATCTAGCTTATCATATGTAATTTTAACATGGTATTAGAGCTAGCCTGAATAGGACAGCTTTCACAAGGTAAAATAGCCCTCTCTCTCACCCTGGAAGAAATTAGGGTTTTGGGAAAAAAGTTTATTTTCAGAAAACTACTTGCATAGAAAGTTGCACCCTCCCAGAGCGCATATTTTGAGCCTAGAATTGAGGTTTTTGGGTGAGTGAGTGTCCTATAAAATCAAACCCTAGTTTGACAGCTGCACCAGAAAACTACTGGACCAGAAAACAGCTGGAAGCTACATAAGTTGAATCTTGCAAGTCTAATTTGGAAGGTTAAGACTTGAGATATCCAGAAACCAAACACACTAGTCAACTCACCTCAGTCATGCGCATCTCTTGGTAAGTTCACTTTCTCATTCCGCAGAATTTCAATTTTTTGTGATTTTCTGACAAGATGGCCCCAAGCACTAAGCTTGAGGACAAGATATAAGGCATAGAGAATTTATGAGCATGGAAATATAGGATTGGTCTCATTCTCCAAGAGAATGATCTTGATAAGTATATCAAAGAAGAAGTTGCATAAGCTAAATCCAAGGAGAAGCACAAGAAGGATATGATTAGGGCACAAAGGATTATTACTGACTCTATCAAGGATCATTTGATCCCTCAAGTTTCATCCAATAAGACTCCAAAATAAATGTATGATTCCCTATCTAGAATGTATGAGGGAAGAAACATCAACAGGAAGATGAATCTAAGATCTCAACTGAAAAGCACCAAGATGAGTCATGGAAAATCCATCCAAGACTACTTCAAAATGGTTTCTCATATCAAAGAACAAATATAAGCTATTGGAGATAATCTTGATGAATATTAAATGGTTATGACTGCTCTCAATCGTCTCACTGGACCCTAGGAATCCTTCAGCTAGATGATGTGTGCTAGAAAAGAAAGCATGAATTTTGATATGGTATGGGAAGACTGCATTCAAGAGGAAACTAGAGTGGAAAATAGAGAAGCCTTACTGAAGGAAGATGATCAATCCCTAGACACTCACACCAAGAGAAAAAGAATTCAATATAATTTCAAGAGAATAAATTTCAAGGAGTCTCAACCTCCCAAAAGAATCCAAACAATAAGAGAAAATCCTCCAGGTAAAGACTACTCTGGTTTTCAATGTTTTCATTGTGATAAGATAGGACACATTGCCCAAAATTGCCCTATGAAGAGGCAAGAATATAAGAAGAGGATCAACAACAACAAAAGACATCATACTCATCTAGATGAAGATGAGGATGAAGAGGAAGGACCTCCAAGAAAGCAAGCAAGAGAAGAAGATGCATAAGAGTATGCACTATTCTCTGCACTCTCTGGGTCTGTAACACCTTGAGAAGACACTTCTCTTATTGATAGTGGTGCTTCAAAGCACATGACAGGAGAAAAGAAAAATCTGTCCAAACTTGAAGAAAAGAGCTCTCGTCATAAAGTATCCCTAGGAGATGAGTATCAATATCTGATCAAAGGAGTTGGTGAAGCAAGCTACAAACTTGATTTAGGTAATCCTCTAAATATGAAAGATGTATTATATGTAGTTGGTCTAAAGAAGAATTTAATTTCTATCTCAGCTTTAGATAAGAAAGGATTTAGAGTTGCTTTCATAGATGGTCAAGTACTCATGCGGCCCAAAGGAAAGAATATTGAAGATGCAGTCATCATTGGTGAAGAAGAAGGAGGCTTGTGTAAACTCAAGGGGCACTCGGAAACAACCTTTGTTCATGAGTCCATTGACCCTAGTGAACTAAGGCATAGAAGGATTTCCCACATTAATTACAAGGCTCTACCTCATGTGAACAAAGTAGTGACGGGATTACCAGACATGAAGATCAAGCATGAAGGCATTTGGAAAGGATGTGTGAAGGGAAGGAACATCAAGAATCCATTTCTGAAGAGCAAAACAAAAAAAAAGGTACATTGCAATTGATTCATTCATATGTATGTGGTCCAATTTCTTCTACATCCTTAAGTGGCTTTGAATATTATATCACATTTATTGATGACTATTCAAGAAAGACTTGGATATACTTCTTGAAAGCAAAGAGTGAAGTATTTGAGAAATTCAAAGAGTTCAAAGCCTTGATAGAGAACCTTTCAAACAAGAAAATAAAGACACTCTGTCCAGACAATGACGAAGAGTATACCTCAAAAGAGTTTGAAGCCTTTTGCAAAGATGCCAGAATCAAGAGGGAACTAACTACTCCCTACAATCCTCAACAGAATGGGGTTGTGGAAAGAAAGAATAGAACCATCATGGAGGTAGTGAAGTCAATGATATATGATCAAGATCTTCCAATGCATCTATGGGAAGAAGCATCAAGAACTGCTGTGTATACACAGAATAGAATATCTGATACTGCTCTTGGATTCAAGACTCTAGAAGAGATGTTCATGGGAAAGAATCCTAAGGTAAGTCACCTCAAATATTTGGTTTTCCAGTATATATTCATATACCAAAGGAGAAAATAACCAAGTTAGACCCTTCCAGAAAGAAGGGGATCTTTGTTGGATATTGTGAAGTATCCAAGGCATTCAGAATTTACATTCCTAGATTCCATCACAAGGAAATCACTTGAGATGTGACACTTGATGAAGAAGCAGCCCTCAAGAGATCCAGGAAGTGCCAACATGAAGTGTATGAAGAAGAGACACCTCCCAGAAATAAAGAAACTACACATCTCCCTGAAGAAGAAACTTTTGAAGAACATGACATGGCAGAACAACAAGAACCTCCTACAATGGAGATGTCACGAAAGGGAAAGCATGCTTGCGCAAGAGAGATTATACAAGAATAAGAAAGATATGGGGCTCCTAAAGGATCCACATGGGAAAGTAAGAAACCTAATACTTTTTCCAACTATGTCGCTTTGATGTGTGATCTTGTAGATCAAGAACCTACAAACTACGAAGAAACGATACAGAAGAAAGAATGGGTAGAAGCAATGACTGAAGAATACCAGTCAATAATGAAGAATGATGTATGGGATATAGTTCCCAAACCAAAAGGAAAAAGTGTAGTATCCTCCAAATGGATCTACAAGATAAAGCATGCAGTTGATGGAAGTATCGAGAAGTATAAAGCAAGATTTGTGACCAGAGGTTTCTCTCAGAAAGAGGGAATTGATTATGAAGAGACATTTTCCCTAGTAGCATGGTATACTTCGATTAGAGCTATCATGGCACTTGCATCCATGATGAAGTGGGACTTACACTAGATGGATGTGAAAACAGCCTTCCTGAATGGTGTGATTGAAGAAGAAGTATACATAGAATAGCCACAAGGATTTTAAGTTGAAGACAGACATACTCATGTATGCAAGTTGAAGAAGCCCTTGTATGGCCTAAAGCAAGCTCCTCGAGCTTGGTATGGAAGGATAGATAGTTTCCTAACGAGCATGGGCTTTGCCAAGAGTAAATTTGATCCTAACCTTTACCTCAAGGTTATAGAAGATGAACCTGTCATACTACTATTATATGTGGATGATTTATTTTTGACAGGGAATGGGAAGCAAATTATGGAAAGCAAGAAGAAAGTCATAGAAGAATTTGACATGAAATACCTTGGGTTAATGCATTATTTCCTAGGTCTGGAAGTATGTCAAAGTTCAGAAGGAATATTTCTCAACCATTAAAAGTATGCAGTAGAGATATTGAAAAGATTCGATATGTTGGAATGCAAATCCATGGCCACACCCATGGATTCCAACCTAAAATTGTTAGCTGATGACTCATCAGAGTTAGTGGATGTGACTCAATACAGATAGATCATTGGGTCATTAATGTACCTAACAAACACCAGACCTGAGATTTGTTTTACTGTGAACACTCTGAGTCAATATCTAATTCAACCTAGATGGGTTCACCTGGTAGCTGCACAACATGTGATGAGATATCTAAAAGGGACTATAGACTTTGATCTATACTATGGAGGTATCCATGAGTATATATTTTATGGATATACAGATGCAGATTGGGTTGGAAGTATCTCAGATAGGAAAAGCACATCAGGTGCATGTTATAGTTTTGGATCTGCTATGATTTCATGGTTTAGCAGGAAACAGTCCAGTGTTTCTCTTAGCACAGCTGAAGCAGAATATATAGCAGCTTGCTCTGCTAGTTGTGAATCCATATGGCTTCGAAAGCTGATGTCAGGGTTATTCAACCTATATTTGGATACTACTGTTATTATATGTGACAACCAAAGTTGTATAAAGATGACAGAGAACCCAGTGTTCCACGATATATTGAAGCACATAGAAATTTGGTATTTCTACATTCGAGATATGATGTAGAAGGGATACATAAAGCTCTAGTATGTGAGTACTGATGAACAAGTTACTGATGTGCTGAAAAAGCCTCTATCTAGGGTAAAGTTTGAACACTTTCGAGACAAGCTTGGTGTTGTTTGGAAATACCTTCCTCAAAAGGGGGAGTAGTGATGTTGCAGTGGGATTGTATCATCCCTGGGAACTTTCCCTAAAGTGATTTGGTGACATCGGTCCTTGAGAATGAAGAGGGATTGTATCATCCCAGGACATATGTCCATAATGGATCCAATGAATTTGGTCCTTGAGAATGTGGTGGGACTGTATCATCCCTAAAATTTGGTTCAGAATGGATCCGGTGACTTTGGTACTCGAGAATGTGGTAGGATTGTATCATCCTTGAACTTCGGTTCAGAATGGATCCGGTGACTTCGATATTCGAGAATGTGGTACAATTGTATCATCCTTGAAATTTGGTTCAGAATGGATACAATGACTTCGGTACTCGAGAATGTGGTAGGATTGTATCATCCTTGAACTTCGGTTCAGAATGGATCCGGTGACTTTGGTAATCAAGAATGTGGTATGATTGCATCATCGTTAGAATTAGTCCTAAAGTGATAGGAAATAATTATCTTGTAATCAATCCAGTGACTTCGGTTGTTGAGAATGTGGTAGGATTGCATCATCCTTGGAATTTGTCCTAAAGTGATAGGGACTAATTATCCCATAATCAATACGGTGACTTCGGTTGTTGAGAATGTGGTGGGATTGCATCATCCCTGGACTTTAAGTCCAAAAGTGATCCAAATACTTTTTTTCTTTGTACTGTGGATTGCAGGTTGTTGCTGATGATGATGATGTTACTGATCGAAAGATCAGAGTGTGATGATGATGATGTTCCTGATCGAAATATCAGAGTGTGATGATGATGATGTTGTTGATCGAAAGGTCAAAATATTGTTGATGATGTTGCTGATCGAAAGGTCAAAGTGCTGTTGATGATGTTGCTGATCGAAAGGTCAAAGTGTTGTTGAAGATGTTGCTAATCGAAAGGTCAAAGTACTGATGATGATGTCATCATTCAAATTGTTGTTGTTGTTGAAGATTGAAGATGAAGACTATATGATGTTGAAAATCTTCCAATGATTTATAGATGTGTTACCTTGATGATGTTGATGATGTCCTCTATCTCCTACTATTATTGTTGTTGATGTCATTATAGAATACCCTTCTCGTTAAGGGGCAGTGTTGAAATATTGTAACTTCTAAGAATATTCTATATATATATATCTTTTGTGGTCCCCGATGGTCCTACCAGGAGAACCACTTGTATTCCTTTATACCTCGATGTTTCTAATCGGGAGAACTAATAAGAGTCATGAGGAAGTCCCCTCAAATTCTAAGTTGGGTCATTAGCACCCCAGTTGTGGTTACTCGAGCCTACATGATTAAATTAGGATTACTCGAGCCTACTTGACTGCGTTAATTATTAAGTGAACGAACGAATATAAATAGAGGTGTGGCGCTCCTCATTTGAGACACACACACTCACTTGTGTAGCGCATTAGTGAGTGAGAGAGAAGTAGCTGGAGAAGGAGGAGGATCAGTCTTTTGGTTTTAACTTTTATCTTTTTGGGGCATCTATATTGAGGAAGCTTTTGCTGGGTTTTTCCCTTTAGGTTTTTCCCAGGATGAATCTGTGTCGTTCTTGTGATACTGTTTCTTTTAGTGATCCTATTTATATGCTTTTGTTATGAAATTGAAATTAAATGCTGATGATCTAGCTTAGCATATGGAATTTTAACATAGATGGATTTCTCTTTGAGTTTCAATGTTATCCAATAGAGAATTTTTTTCCAAACAATCTGATTTTGTCCATAATTACTATCATTACTATGCATGGACAATGTTCAGTCCTAATAATATTAATGTTGGAAGAGAACATTTTGACATTGCTTTGTATTTTTCCTCACTTAGCAACATGGAAATTAAAACATTCCTTAATAGATTTTAATGGTTGAAGAATGATGAATTTGTATTTATTTGGCGTCAAGAGAAATGTAAGCATAGTACAATTTACAATTCCTTGATGTTTGCATGTCATAATGTTGGTGAAGTACGACAAATATACAAAAATTCGTTCAAGGATGTACTTATCCAATATGGATATATATAGAAAAAATCAGACATGTTGTTTATAGATGAAGGGAAATATCATTCATAAGATAATAACAAGGAAAACTACCTAAAAATGCCAACTAGTTGGACATTTGACGGTTCACAAGAGAGAGAAATAACTAAAAAAAAAATGTTGTGTTCTCTATTGAATCATCTCAGGCCTCATTAAAAAATGGGGCATTGGTTAAAAACATTCAATTTCTGATGACGTCGCATTATACATACAACAATTGATTTAGTGATTTGTATAATTTGACAACTTCGGCAAATTGATGTAATTTTTTTTGTATATTTATCTTGGACAATTCTCATGTTCTTTATGGACATCATATCATGTATCTGGTGATGTGTTTCAATCATTGCATATCTTGCAAGCAATATACTTAGCAACATTGAAACAAAATATTTTATTGATTGGGTTGTATATGTTGTTTTTTGTTTGCAGATACTAGAAGATTAGTTACTAGTAAACCATTGATTATTTTCAATTTTAATGGATATTTGTTACATGCAATTCTTAAAAAAAAAGAAAGTTGAATTTCCATGAACATTGAATATCGAATCACGCACAAAGTATTATTTTATTTGTCTAGGATTTAGGGAATTTTTTGAAGAATTCTTTAGTATATTTGAAGTGGGTGTATGGACATCCACACAACAAAAAAATGTGGATGATTTTTTTCCAACATTACTAGAAAGAACAGGATTGGAAAGGGAACAATTTAGAGTAATATTAACACAAGATTATTGTTCTTGCATAGATAGAGAGGGTTATCATGGTGATGGGAATACTTATTTATTGAGTCAAACCTTTAAACAAAACTTGGGACATTTTGATCCATGGTTATGATGCTACAAATACAATGATTTTAGATGACTCAAAAGAAAAACCTGTTTGTAATAAGGAAGGGAACTGTATTATAATGAAACTGTATACTTTCTAAGATGTCAATGACATATTCTTGTTAGATCGATTATGGTATTTCTTGTTGCACCTGAATGGTGTGAGTGATGTGAGGTCAATTGTAAAAAAAATAATACTCTCAAATGTTTGTTGGTACTATGTTCAATTGTATGATTATAATACTTGTAAAGTGTCGAGTTTGATTTTCAAAAGTGCAAAATCAATGCTTGAAAGTGCCAAAATTGGTTTTCAAAATCACAAATTTAAGTATTGGAAGTGTCAAAGACAGCCTTCCCAAAGCGTGGAATCAGGTTCTAAAAGTGCCATTATCATATTTATCATATCGGAAAAGTGAAAAAACCAGCTTCAAAAGTGGCAATATCAAAAGAAAACATACACTTTTGGAACCTGGAATTGGCACTTTTGGAACCAAATTTTGCACTTTAGAAACCTTGATTTTGGGGTTTAGAAAGGTTGTTTTTACCAGTCTTCAAAGTGACTTAGACTGGAATATGAAAAATTTTAATGGAATAGACATTTAAACCCATTACTCTTTATAAATCAATCATGCAACCACATACCCTTAGCAAATTTATTTTAATATGATTTCTACTTTGGAATCTCTTTATAAGTTTGAGATAGTCTAAAAGTTGAAAATAAATTTATATAGGCAATTCAAGATTATTCTTAATAGGATGGACAATTTTAAATGATCAGTTTATAGAGTGGCCAAATTATTAATGTATATATACTAATTTTGTCACATTATTTATATGCACTCCCCCCCATTTGAAATTGTCTTTGTCCTTGGAGACAGTCTAACCTCTACAATTTTTTTGTGTGTATTCTAAAGATATAAATTGCAAATTTTTTGAAGTCCTTATAAGTTATACAATAAAGTATAGAGTAGTTTGTGAAAACCCACATTATTATTTTTAATAATTCATGTTTATTTTTGGATTTGGAGGTGCATTTAAGATTTATTTCTGACATTTCAGATAGATCCTATACCCATCATCAAGCATGGGTAAAAGAATGAAGAAATATTGCAGTTTTACATTTGAAATAATGTTGATACTATTCAATTTATAGATTTTTAAGGTAAATTGTAACGAGTAAGGGGAAGCATGTAAGCTTGGAAGGAAATGATTTAAGGAAAATGTAATGAGGAATAAGGGTCGGTTTAGAAGAATAGAGGAATGGTACAAGGATTAAAGCTAGAATTAAGATGAGAAAATAAAAGAAAGGAAGGAATAATTCATTTTAAAGATAGAGTCCTAAACACCCAAGAAAGGTGGAGTCTTGAACACCCCAAAAAGTTGGATTCCTAAACACCTTAAAAAGTTAGAGTCTTGAAAACCCTAGCTACCCAAGACTTCCACATTTTTGATACAACCAACATAGAAAAATAAAAAGATCACTTAAAAGGAGTTTTCACTCCAATGGCTATTCCAACTACCAAATCAATAGTTCCTTCCAAAAATCCACTAAACCAAAATCCAATACCCCTATACCTTAAACCCATAACTCCTAATATTACCTCCCTTAAATTCAAGGAACCACTGATAAATATCCAATATCCTCAACAATAAGAATATTAAGACCTTTTCAAACTGCTAAAAACCCTCCAAAACGCATTCATCTCAACCAAAGATAATATTAACCCTCTTTTTTTTTTTTAAAACAAGGAATATATTATAATTATATAAAAAAGGATGTTTACAGCCATGAGTACAAAAAAGAGGTATGAGACTTGCAAAACATATTTTTTCCCCAACAAAAATAAACTTCTTATGCTTGAAACTATAAACTTAAACCTACTACTATGCCTAATAAGCCATCTTTCACCCTTCGAAGGGTATATACGAACAAAGACACCTAAAACCAAAATGAAAAAAAACATAAAATACCATTGAACTTGTACTATGCTAGTTGCTTTCCTTTGGGGTCTTTGACATGATGAACTACTAAGGTTTCCTCCATAGGATAATCTCTGATAGAAGAGTCTTGAAAAATGTTGCTTTGGTTCATGCTTACCAATTTTTGCAAGTCCTCCTTCATGTATCCAATTATGCCCATTAGCTCATGCAGATCTCTATGATTATCTTTTATATGGACATCCTGATTTCCCATTTGTCGGGCCATCCATTTGATGTCTTCAATGATTGAACTTCCACATCAAAATTTGAGACTAAAATCTGACAAATGTAATGCCTAACATTCGATAGACACGTGTTTGGTTTTTGACATCACCATTTTTTTTTTCATTGGTGGGAATTCATCGGTTATTCAACTAATTTACCAACCTCATTGACATTTCGACAGAGCTTCATCCTATTCTAGAGAAGTATTATATCAATATGTTGTCGAATTTTTGACATCCCTAGTCGTTGATTTTCTGACCCCATCCCGAAAGCTTGTCGAAATATCAATTGCCTTTCATCACAAGCACTATCCTTTCAATGTCAAATGTGTAATGGAAAGAGGTCGAATTTTCAACATGCCACTTGAAAGTTCCATCAGATTTAATCTATCAGATGCATGCCATTGTCGTCGAATGCCAATGTTGGGAGTCAAATATCCGACGGGCAGGACTACCTTACATCACAAGCCCTATCCTTTGGGTGTTGAATGTGCGACAAAAAGAGGTCAAATTTCTGACATGCCACTTGAAATTGTCGTCGGATTTAATCTATCAGATGCATGGAATTGTCGTCGAATGCCAATGTTGGGAGTCGGATATCCGATGGGCAGGAATTCCTTACATCACAAGCCCTATCCTTTGGGTGTCAAATGTGCGATGGAAAGAGGTTAAATTTATGACATTCCACTTGAAATTGTCATTGGATGCATGGATGTGTCGTCGGATGCCAATGTTGTGAGTCAGATAACTGACGATGAAGTATAAATTAATAAAAAATATATATTTTTTCATCTTTGTAGCATATATACTTGCAAACGTATGCTGGATATTATAGTTCAATTCTTGTTGGGAAATGAAAGTTTTAACCAAAAATCCATTATCCAATCAATGAAGGTTGTTGAGTTAAATAACTATTTCTCAAAGCTAGCTTGAAGACATATTGAATCATGTTATTTCTACAAGTGGTAGGTGGCACATTTATAACAGAAAATGGATTCTTTGTCTTTCAATAACTATGAGACATTTAGACCAGTAATAGTGTTGAGATGGATATTTTACAGCCCAGTATGGAGGAGTTTGTATCATCAATCCATCAATTTGTATATGGAGGAGAAAATTTCATAGTGTTTAGTTCCCAAGTCATTGAGATAGGCCAAAAAAAGAGGTGGTGAACCTAATGGCTCAGCCTTTTAGGATTTGGAAAGGTCCCTCAAAGTCTTTTGTTTGTGAATGGTAAGCTTGTGTGCATGTATAACGCTAGACATATCTTATCATGGAACATGCAATGATTTATTCCTAAATTCTCATAATATATGGGGCATCTAAAGACAAATTATTGCTTTGTGTGATCTTCTTAAGATGGCACAATTAACTTATCTTCTATATTTGTTGTATATGGTGATCTGAATTGACCCACAAGTGAACAAACCTTATCTTGCTGTGCAGAATCCTGAGATCATGTGACAAATGGAACTAAATGTAGCTGGGACAGACATTGAGATCATTTTGCAGCTGCATCAAATTCTCATAATGGAAGGTCATCTCATTTTTTGGGAGGAGGCGACCATGGGTGTCTTGTGAGTACTTAATGTGAGGTAGGTTCTTAATAAAAATAATAATGGAATAAATGGGTGAAAATCCATAGAGACCCGAATGTTCCCAAATGGTCATAGGGAAGCAATCCTCTTTGAAGAGAAAATGGACAAATATGGGTCTCTCTTATCTAGTAGACTAGTAGTTGATTCACTAATATTGTGAAGAAAAAAGAAAATCTTACAAATGCTTGTGATGCATAAAGGACGGGTGCCAAAATTGGCTTGGACAAATGGATTATGGTACAAAATTCTAACAATGAATCATATTTTGGATCATGATAGATTGGACTGTCTCCAAATGTTCCCAATCAATGGAAACTAGACTAGGTTTCCAAACGTAGGGCCATAAAGTATAGTAGTTTTTATTATGGTGTCAAATAGATTGATCTTTGCTACGAAATATTGAAATGAAAATATAAACATTGCTGGGTATGCATTAAAATAAATGCATACCTCTTATTGATTTGGTGTTGGAAAGTGGGTCTCATGTTGAATCTAGGGCTTGTGAATTTGACACCCACACGTGTATTTTTTAATTTTTTGCAACTAGGATGTAATTTAGAGAAATCATCATCAACATAGGTATTATCCTTGATGTGTTCTTATAAATCATCAATGTAAATTGAAAATAATCATCATAAGCAAACATGCTACAATCTCCATCATGAGATCATGAGCATGTACAATATCATCAGACATTTGACATGCATGGCAAGTCTTCCCACAAGCCTTTCCATACAAGATTGGATAGGGATTGTATATAGTTTAAACATAATCAATATGAGGGTGCCAACCTGCAAAATTATCAACAATATCTTCAAGAGAGAGATGTAGGATCCTCCATCATCACAATATTCTCAGCTTGACACGAATAAAAATGTTTAAACATGGAAATGGAATTTTTCCTGAAGTTACATTGGTGTAAATGACTGATTTGTTTATCTTGTTGTTCAACATTTCCATAATGCAAAAACAAATTTCTGTGTGCAAAAATAGATGAAATTTCCAAAATTTGAGATGGTGAGGATAGCTAGGAAAATCAGCGACAAATGTTTGTTGTACTATCTCATTTCTAGCCTAAAAAATGGCTCAAGAGTTGATCCTTTACCCATACATGCATAAAAAAATATAGGGTTTCTTGGCTGGAATTATTTTGCAATGACATCAACATGAAACAACCCAAAATTTTGAGAGAAATCTTGACAAGAAGGTGAAGAAAACAGCTCAAAGTGACCATCCAATTCATGAGAAAATGTCATCAATAGTCTAGTAACAATTCATGAAATTCAGGTGTCCTTTGGTTTTGAGTTTTTTCTTCTCTAAATTCTCTTAAAGCCATGTACTAAAAACTGTGGCATAAAGTTTGGAAAATATATGGCCAAATATGATAGAACTATAGCTATTTTCTTTAGACTATTAATTGATTTAAAAATCAAGAGAATGATATGCTATGACTACAAAGGGAATAAACCTCAACAAACTACCATCATTGAAGATATCTAGAATATTTAATGTGAGAGAATCAATACCATGTGAATGAACCCTTCTCTTCTATAAAATTGATAACAATCTTGTTTGAACAAGATTTGAAGATTGTAAGTTTCTAATGGAAATAATCAAGCCTTGAGCAGAAATAATTTGAGCATGAACAAAAATACTCAAATCTTAAACAAATTCCTTCTGTGAATGAACCCTCTAATATGTATTGTTTATGTGTTGAGACTTCTGTTTGATTACCTTTATTTCTTCATATGTCCAGTCTCACATTACCATCAAAAACTACTTTTAGTTGCACATTCATCCCACCCAACCTGCTTGGGAAATAAATAGAAACACATTAAATATGATGACAAGACCCTCATACATGAAGAGCTAAACCTTTTAGTAACATGTCAGCTTCGGGAACCCTTACTTTAGAAATTTGACAGGAAATGAAGCATATATTTCCACCAATGAATACCTGGATATTATGCCACTCTGATTTTGGCCATTTAACAGGATCAAGGTCACTCATTCCTGTAATGGTACACATATACCTATACAATAAAAAATACAAAATCAAAGCTTCAATATAAATAAACAAAGAAAAAATAGCTTTCCTATAACAAATCAAAATGATAAATAGCAGAGAAAAACACACAGAGGTGAAAATTAGTGATCTAGTGAATTAATGTTGTTTATTCTATTGATGAAACTACTACTACTATTTCTTAGTAAATTGGATTTGTTTGGATCAAAAGCTATTAGATATTCTCCTTCACCTATGTATTTGGATCTTATCAGACTGTAACTAGTCAATATCCATCTTGATAATCAAAATCATGAAACCCTAGAGAAGAATACACCATTGTTGATGATGGTTTTTATGTCTCTTGTTGTAACTCTAAGGTTTATACCCTAGTAGAAGACATGTAGAGTATATTTGACACCATGTATGTTTTTTGGATCTTTATTCCTATGGTATTTAAGGCTAGGAAAATATCATAGAGTTCTTGTATTCTTGATGCTACATGGAATTCTTGATGCTTATGATGAATGTAAGAGTGGAGTAATTAGGGTTTGAGGATTCAAACCCTAAGATAGGAAAGTATATTTGGAGGCCAACACTAGATTTTTCTTTCCACATACGTATACAATTTAACATGACTACGGTGTAAAAACCTTGACGAAGAAAACCATGCTAATGTGGAGAGCTTGTGTGACACAATATTGTTGTTGAAACCATTGAGGACTTGTTAATTGTGGTGCTTGGTAGTTGGATATTTTTGGTGGTGGCTAGGGTTTTCATGATTTCCCTAGCGAGGGTTTTGGCGAGGTTGTAAAATTGTACCATCTTTGTGATAAAGTTGTGGCATGTACATGTACTTAATTGTGACAAACACATATATGAAGTTTTAATCTATCCAATACCAATGCAATTGCATATTTTATTTTCATCTTTCATTGTCTTCTTCGTTAAGTAATTTTCAAAAGTTATTGTTCATACTAATTTGATATATTAAGGGTTGAAATAGTTGAGTGATTTGTCAAAAACCTTAAAGATAATAAGGCATACTTAATATCTTAAATATCCAATAATTTAAGTGATTTCAAATATGGTTTATCTTTAGAAAAGTGTTCCTAAAATAGCTGAAACTTGTTGCCATACATTTGATATCCTTACTCTTGCAATTCTTAGTGGATGGGGGTTGATGTAAATTTAAATATCATCCATAGTTTTCTACTATAATTTTTATTAAAGATCATCCAAATGTTGAATATTCATAATAAATGAATTTGTGAAACCTTTGGTGAGAAGTGAAATTTGAAAATCACATTAAAAGCTATAATTCCCAAATTTATACAAGCTTGCATGAATTGGCACGGAGAAATGTTCCTCCTATGGGTACAATGTCCTTTGTTAAACCTACATCCTTGTCCTAGGAAAACATGCCCATGTCAATTCATGCTTCTTTATCCAGAATGTGCATCTTTCAAATGCAAGTAATTTCCATTTTGTATGCTTTTTTATTTCCTATTTTGGCAACAAAATATCACTATCACATCACATATTCCTTGTAAAACATTTCACCAACATCATCGAAAAAATGCCACCACAAGATTGTGTGCAATAAATGACCTTAAATATCCATAAAATTATAACATACTTCTTATAGGTTGGTGATCACCTGAGCAAATAGATTGAGTAGGAGAATGGAAGATTAGTGGCCACATTGGTACATATCATAGTAGCGTTGGGTATATGAGAGGGAATTGGACACATAATTAGAGAAATGACTTACAGAAGGGAACTTGGACACCAAGACACCATGGAATATGGAATGTAGACTAACACCCTATTGGAGACCAAACCATATTGGAGGAGGGTAATTGATCCCAAGATCTTGAATTGGAGTGAATCTCACTTTCGGGGTTGAATAAAACCCTATTTTGACATGCACATCCTTGGATTCTAGAGTGATCCATGTGGGTTATCATTGTTGGTTACTTGTAGGAAAAATTGTCCTTATTTTATGTTATCCTCCCTCACCTAGTTGCATATATAAGGGAGGAGAGATATCTCATATTCATTCATCATTTGTACCATTCATGGTACTTGTCTTGGAGACTTAGGGTTCAGGTGGAAACCTTAGGAGAAGACAAGGGACTATAAACGTCTTAGATGTTCTTGGAGAGCTTTCTCATTTTTGATGTTAGGATTTTTATTGTGATGACTAAGGTTTTTTTTATACATGTAAACCCTAGAGAAGATTACACCATTGCCGATGATGGCTATTATGTCTCTTGTTGTAACACTAAGGTTTCTACCCTAGTAGAAGACATGGAGAGTAGATTTAACACATTGTATGTTTTCTGGATCTTTATTCTTATGGTATTAAGGATAGGAAAATATCATAGATTTATTGTATTCTTGATGCTACATGGAAGTATTGATGCTTATGATGATGTAAGAGTGGAAGAATTAGGGTTTGAGGATTCAAACCCTAGGACTAGAAAGTATATTTGGCGGCCAACACTAGATTTTTCTTTCCACATATGTATACAATTTAACATGGCTAGGGTGTGAAAAACTTTAGGAAGACAACCATGATAATGTGGAGAGTTTGTGTGAAAACCTTGGATTCTAGAGTGCTCCATGTGGGTTGTCCATGTTGGATACTTGTAGGGAAACTTTCCCTTATTTTATGATATCCTCCATCACCTACTTGCATATATAAAGGAGGAGAAATATCTCAAATCCATTCATCATTTCTACCGTTCATGGTACTTGTCTTGGAGACTTAGGGTCAATGTGGAAACCTTAGGAGAAGACAAGGGATGATAAATGTCTTAGATGTTCTTGGAGAGATTGCTCATTTGTGATGTTAGGTTTTTTTGTTGATGATTAAGGTTTGTTTTATACATGCAAACCCTAGAGAAGATTACACCATTTTCAATCATGGTTATTATGTATCTTGTTGTAACACTAATGTTTCTACCCTAGTAGAAGACATGTAGAGTAGATTTAACACCTTTTATGTTTTGGGATCTTTATTCTTATGGTATTTAAGGCTAGGAAAATATCATACAGTTCTTTTATTATTGATGCTACATGGAAGTCTTAATGCTTATGATGAATGTAATAGTGGAAGAATTAGGGTTTGAGGATTCAAACCCTAGGACAGGAAAGTATATTTGTAGGCCAACACTAGATTTTTCTTTCCACATACATATACGATTTAACATGGCTCGGGTTTGAAAAACCTGAGGAAGACACCCATGCTAATGTGGATAGATTGTGTGACACAATATTGTTGTTGAAACCAAGGAGGACTTGTTAATGTTAGTTCTTGGTAGTTGGATATTTTTGGTGGTGGCTAGGGTTTTCATGATTTCTCTAGCAAGGGTTTTGGAGAGGTTGTAAAATTGTATCGTCTTTGTGATAAAGTTGTGGCATGTAGATGTACTTAATTATGACAAACACATATATGAATTTTTAATCTAGCCAATACCAATGCAATTGCATATCACTATCGCTATTGCACATTCTGGATATAGTGATAAGAGTGGAAGAATTAGGGTTTGAGGATTCAAACCCTCGGACAAGAAAGTATATTTGGAGGCTAACACTAGATTTTTATTTCCACATACGTATACAATTTAAAATGGCTAGGGTGTGAAAACCTTGAGGAAGACAACCATGATAATGTGCAGAGTTTGTGTGACAACCTTGGATTGTAGAGTGCTCCATTTGGGTTCTACATGTCGGTTACTTGTATGGAACTTTCCCTTATTTTATGTTATCCTCCCTCACCTACTTGCATATATAAAGAAGGAGAAATAGCTCATATTCATTCATCATTTTTACCCTTCATGGTACTTGTCTTGGAGACTTAGGGTTCATGTGGAAACCTTAGGACAAGACAAGGGATGATAAATGTCTTAGATGTTCTTGGATAGCTTGCTCATTTGTGATGTTAGTTTTTTTTTGTGATGACTAAGGTTTGTTTTAAAAATGTAAACCCTAGAGAATATTACACCATTTCTGATGATGGTTATTATGTATCTTATTGTAACACTAACGTTTCTAACCTAGTAGAAGACATGGAGAGTAGATTTAACACCTTGTATGTTTTGGGATATTTATTCTTATGGTATTTAAGGCTAGGAAAATATCATAGAGATCTTGTATTCTTGATGGTACATGGAATTATTAATGCTTGTGATGAATGTAAGAGTGGAAGAATTAGGGTTTGAGGATTCAAACCCTAGGACATGAAAGTATATTTGGAGGCCAACACTAGATTTTTCTTTCCACATACATATACGATTTAACATAGCTATGGTGTGAAAACCCTGAGGAAGGCACCCATGCTAATGTGGAGATATTGTGTGACACAATATTGTTGTTGAAACTAAGGAGTACTTGTTAATGTTAGTTCTTGGTAGTTGGAGATTTTTGGTGGTGGATAGGGTTTTCATGATTTCCCTAGTGAGGGTTTTGGAGAGGTTATAAAATTGTACCATCTTTGTGATAAAGTTGTGGCATGTACATGTACTTAATTATGAAAAACACATATATGAAGTTTTAATCTATCCAATACCAATGTAATTTCATATTTTATTTTCATATTTCATTGTATTCTTGATTAAGTAATTTTCAAAAATTATTGTTCATGCTAATTTGACATATTAAGGGTTGCGATTGTTGAGTGATTTGTCAAAAAACTTAAAGATAATAAGGCATACTTAATATTGTAAATATACAATAATTAAAGTAATTTCAAATATGGTTTATATTTATTAAAGTGTGCCTAAAATATCTGAAACTTGTTGGCATACATTTGATATCCTTACTCTTGCAATTATTAGTGGATCAGGGTTGATGTAAATTGAAATATCGTCCATAGTTTTCTACTATATTTTTTATTAAAGATCATTCGAATGTTGAATATTCATAAGAAATGAATTTGTGAAACCTTTGGCGAGAAGTGAAATTTCAAAATCACATTAAAAGTTATAGTTCAAAAATTTATACAAGTTATCTTGAATTGGAACTAAGAAATGTTCCTCCTATGGGTACAATGGCCTTTGTTAAACCTACCTCCTTATCTTAGGAAAACATGCCCATGTCAATTCATGCTTCTTTATCAAGAATGGGCATCTTTAAAATTAAATTAATTTCCATTTTGTATGTTTTCCTATTTTGGCCACAAAATATCACTATCACATCACATTTTCCTTGTAAAAAATTTCACCAACATTATCCAAAAAATGCCACCACAAGATTGTGTGCTGACCTTAAATTGCCATAAAATTATAGCATACTTCTTGGAAGTTGGTGATGGACCCAAGCACATATATTGAGGAGGATAATGGGAGCTTACTGAACACATTGGTACATATCATATTAGCATTGGGTATATAATAGGGCATTGGACACACAATCAGAGAAACGACTTACAGAAGGGAACTTGGACACCAAGACACCGTGGAAGAGGTAGTGTAGGACTGACACCCTATTGGACACCAAACCATATTGGAGGAGGGTAATTGATCCCAAGATATTGACTTGGAGTGAATCTCACTTTCGAGGTTGAACAAAACCCTAGTTTGACATGCACATCCTTGGATTGTAGAGTGATCCATGTGGGTTTTCCATGTTGGTTACTGGTAGGGAAACTTGTCCTTATTTTATGTTATCCTCCCTCACCTAGTTGCATATATAAGGGAGGATAGATATCTAATATTCATTCATCATTTGTACCCTTCATCATACTTGTCTTGGAGACTTAGGGTTTAGGTGGAAACCTTAAGAGAAGACAAGGGATGATAAATGTCTTAGATGTTCTTGGAGAGCTTACTCATTTGTTATGTTAAGATTTTTATTGTGATTACTAAGGTTTGTGTTATACATGTAAACCCTAGAGAAGAATACACCATTGTCGATGATGGTTATTATGTCTCTTGTTGTAACACTAAGGTTTCTACCCTATTAGAAGACATGGAGAGTAGATTTAACACCTTGTATGTTTTTTGGATCTTTATCCTTATGGTATGTAAGGCTAGGAAAATATCATGGAGTTCTTGTGTTCTTGATTCTACATGGAAGTATTGATTCTTATGATGATTTAAGAGTGGAAGAATTAGGGTGTGAGGATTCAAACCCTAGGACAAGAAATTATATTTGGAGTCCAACACTAGATTTGTTTTCCACATACGTATACGATTTAACATTGCTAGGGTGTGAAAACCCTAAGGAAGAAAACCATGATAATGTGGAGAGTTTGTGTGACATCCTTGGATTATGCTCCATGTGGGTTCCCCATGTTGGTTACTTGTAGGGAAACTTATGCTTATTTTATGTTATCCTCCATCACCTACTTGCATATATAAGGTAGGAAAAATATCTCATATTCATTTATCATTTGTACCCTTCATGGTACTTGCCTTGGAGACTTAGGTTTCATGTGGAAACCTTAGGAGAAGACAAGGGATGATAAACATCTTAGATGTTCTTGGAGAGCTTGTTCATTTGTGATGTTAATTTTTTTTTGTGACGACTAAGGTTTTTTTGATACATGCAAACTCTAGAGAATATTACACCATTACGTATGGTTATTATGTATCTTGTTGTAACACTAAGGTTTCTACCCTAGTAGAAGACATGGAGAGTAGATTTAACACCTTATATGTTTTTGGATATTTATTCTTATGGTATGTAAGGCTAGGAAAATATCATAAAGTTATTGTATTCTTGATGCTACATGGAATTATTGGTGCTTATGATGATGTAAGAGTGGAAGAATTAGGGTTTGATGATTCAAACCCTAGGACAAGATTGCATAGAGTAATGAGTTTTTTTATAACGCAGTATGGGGGATATGTCATTAAATGTAAATTATGTGACACCAATGCTTTTACCTCGAAATACTTGGTTCAATATGTTTGGTTAGGAAAAAAAAAAATCTAAGGCCAATACTTGTGACACTACAACAAATCCTGGAATCAGCATCCCCTTTCAGTGTAAATGTTTTTTAATTGAGTGGTCAAACTAGACGCTAAATGGGAAGAGTCATTGGAAACACTTAAAGCGTCTCAAAAAAACTCTTGTTTTCTTCCTAGATAGCATCATTTATGACGTCCAAAATAGCGTCTATTTTTTTTCTTCCAGAATAGCGTCCAACTTTGCTTCCTAAACAAGGTCAAGGTTTGCTTCCTAAATAACGTCCTATTTTGCTTTCTTGCGAGCGTCCAATTTTTCTTCTTAAATGACATCCCTGTTAGCACCATATTTTCATCCTTAATAGCACCATGTTAGCATCCAAATTAGCATCCATTTTTGCTACTACTTTAGCATCCCATTTTGCACCATGTTTTACTTCCAAATATGTGCCAATTTTTGCTTCCAAATTTGCAACAATTTTTGCTTTCTTTTTTGCATCGTGTTTTGCTACCAAAATGACGCCAAATATTTTTTCTATTGTTGCACCATATTTTTCTTCCTATGTAGCACCATGTTTTGCATCCAAATTAACATCTTATTTTTCTACCATATCAATGCCATTTTTGGCTTTATCATTAGCGTCACGTGTTGCATCCTTTTTAATTCATAATTCCAAATCTTATTTTGCTACCATATCAATGCCATGTTTGGTTTCATAATTAGCACCACGTGCTTCATCCCTTTTAATGCCTAGTTTTGCATCTCTCATTTTTTGGTCACTAATTTAATCATTTTTAGTAGTTTTATATACGAATTTTGGTCTTTTTATTTGGTCACTTATCTCTTATTTTTTACTTAATAATTTAGTTTTTTGTAACCAATATTATAATATCATTATGGCATGGAGGAATCGAACCACCAACCTCCTGCTGGTAAGGCAGCCGCTCTTCCATTGAGCTATCACCCTTTAAGAATTTGGGAACCTAACTTACAGAGTCCTCTATAATGGTAAAAAGGATCAATACATAGCTTTGAGTATATAATGGTTGTCAAAGGATGATATATTTTATAAGGTCATAGTATATGATTGAGAAGGTTATGAAATCCATAAACCTTTTCTAGGAATTTTGAACAAAACTCAAGAAATTGGCTTAATGGGATTACAAAAATCAGTATTCCCTAGCAACTGTAAGTGTACCACTATATGAGACATATCAACAACAATTATCTTAGTGTGTCTACCAAGGATATAGTATATAAGAATGATTATCCTAGAGCCATGTATAAGTGGAGCAATAAGGAGAATCAAAAGAGGATGATCAACCCAATAGTTGGTGCTTCACATGGATCATGTCCACCATGGGATGAGCAAAGTTCCTTCTTCCATCAAGATAAATTATTAGTTAACTTACCAAATATGTAAGTTAACTAATAAAAAAATGTGACTTCAAAATAGCACATATTTAGACATTTATCATTAACACTTACATTGTGCAAGTTCCTGCTGCATCATGGAAAATAGAAGCAGCTAAAAGCCCAATATTTCTCCATGATATTTGGTTTTGATCAACATTTCCCTCCAAAGACATGATTTCATGTGTGTGGTCACTATAGATTCTTAGTATAGCACTATTAAAATCAACTAGAGTTGCACCATCATTGTTATGTGATCTCTTGACAGTAGCAAGGAGTGTTGATGTTAGATCAAAGAGTGTATTGGCATTTTCAACTTGCTCACAAGGTCTTTGCACTGAAAACAAAAGGCCTCTTTAAAACAAGGAAAGAATGAGAACAAAATGTGAAAATAAAGACAGGAGATGTTGGTTATTTCACTAATCGCAAAAATATGAGAAACTAGTGTCAGGCAATTCACAAAATAAAAATCCCAACAAAATTCAAGCATATATATTGACAAGGAAAGGGTAAAATTTGTTGGAATGAATGTACAAATAAGTTACAAAATCAGGTAAGAAGCTATATGAAAACAGAGAAATGTTACCAATATTATGCAAGCTTTCAACTTTGCTAATTATAGACTCAAATTTACCATATTCTGCTTTCAAAATATTTTCTCTCTCCTCTGCATTAGATGAGGTTTTGTTAGTATATTTATCTTTTAATTCATAAAAACCTCAATGAAAATTCATCATAAGAATATTTTGCTTAAAATAACCACTACAAGACAAACCTGCAGTCAAATTCTTGAGGGCATGACCTTAATATACGGCGTTACACCATACTCTGCTTATTACCACTGCATGCAATAGCATATTCCCTCTCTCTCGAGGGATTTTTGTGGACTTATGATTCTTTAACCCCATGTGAGGAATTTTGCAGTGTCTGAATCATTGTTTCTTCAGCTTTGATTCTAGCTCGGATCCCAAACCTTCTCCCCTTCCTTTTTATCACTAATATATCTCAGAGGTTTGAAACTCAATTAGAAAAGTCCCATGTAGATATTGAAAACAAACTAAACCTTGGTTTGTCACATAGCATGACTATCATGCAAGACCCAAACAAATACTACTAGTTTCATAGAGATGCAGAAAATAAGATCTCTATGTAAAATATAGATTTCATTTCCAAACCCACAAAAGGCATATTGAAGTAGAGGTGCTATATAAATCAAACTATGTGTGGTTATTATGGTTTATTTCCCAATTAATCAGAGAACACAGGCCATTCATTCTAACATGTTCTGCCAAACAGATTAAAATTAAAATAGCTTCTCAACTTTATTGTGAGACATTTTTTCTTAAAGCAGATCATAACCTACCTTAAAATATACTCAAATTGTTTGTTTTTTTTATCAAAATTACCTGAATTTGAGCTTAACAGAAATCATAATACATTCATGCGCAAATGGAATTAATTATCTCTTCACTTGCTTTAATTTTTCATGCATTGCAAAAAGACCTAAAGAAAATCTTATTCTTTGATCCATTATATCATATTATTCAATCTTAAGGTATCTATGAGTATTATCAACTTCAATATGTGAAAGGTTTGGTAATTCCAAGGAAAATTACATCAACCTGAAACCATGTCTGGAACTTAACCAATGAATGAATTACATAAAACCGTTCACATAGAAATATAGAAAACTCACTAGTGGGACATGAAATTATGAATTGCAAAGATGGTACATCTAATAGCTCAAAGAACAAATACTACATTTTCCTGTCTATCCCCATGCATACTATATTTTGAAAGAATCTATAAATATGGGTAGTGCACACTATCATGACTGTAGAAAATTTTGGAACTATCCACAATTTACACTTTTACTCATTGCAGAGGTTGGTTGTTTGAAATCAATAAGCTCACTAAGATATTGAAATATGGTACAACCATAGTCATGCATGACAGTCTATAGTAATATGCCACTGATTTTTTAGGGTTCCACATGTACAGGTTTAAACATTGTACCCATTGGAGCTGTAGTGTTATGCTAAAGAATAATTAATTTACAAAGTCTATGTACATAGTGTTAGAATAGTAGAGTCAAGCTAAACTAGTTAACCTATCTAAGAAACCAACAACATATCATAAAAGATAAGAACAGGAAAATAAAAGGACAAGAGAACACCAATATATGTGGTTCACCCTACTGGGTTACATCCACGGGAAGGTAGTCTTCTATTATCTCCAGAATGTCTTCTCCAATCTTACAAGAGAGCAAAGCACAAATACCCCAAAGAATACAGATGATGTACAATAGTGTCACAATAGTACCACTGCTACATCAAGAATACATGATGTGTAGAGACTTACTTGACCCTATTATATACTAAGAGATGAGGAGGAATTACTCTCACATATTGCATGTGGGATAATATAATTCTCCAAAATAACATCTCTTAATACAATACCATGGAAAAATACTCTACACAAGTAAATACAACACCATATAACTCTGGGTTAAATGTATTACTCTTTTACATAAGTTTGTAGACAACTTTCGACATAATACAAAGACATTATTACCTTCCAAGAAATATAATATATTCCAACACTTCCCCTTAATAGTGGCTGGGAAAAGGGCCCACACTAACACTAAGGAAGGAAGGAGTCATTATTGATCCCCCTTGATGACAACTTCCCACATTCCAAGCAAGGAACAAAGATGCACAAACTTTTCCTCGATGAAGGATTTGGTGAAGATATCCATTGCCTGCTGGTCAGTAGGACAATACTGAAAAGAAAGAATACCATATGCCGCAATTCCATGAATGTAATGAGTGTCAAGGTCAAGATGATTTGTATTGGAGTGATATACTAGATTATAAGCAAGCTAGATTGCACCCTGATTGTCACATTTCAACACAGTGGACAATTTCATAGCCAGACCAAGACTGGTAAGAACATGTTGTAACCAAAATGCTTCTTTGGCTGCTCTATATTCTGCTTCACATGAAGATAAAGAAAGATTCTTCACCTTCTTGCTCGACCAAGAAATCGAACCTAAACCAAGTTGAAATACATAACCTGCAGTGGACCATCGATCAAAACTTTCACCTGCCCAATCATAATCTGTGTAACTAGAGAGTGAAACTATAGTACTACTCAAATAAAAAACACCATAGTGTAATGTCCCCTGTAAATATCTCAGAATCCTCTTGGCTGCCTACCAATGAATTTCATGAGGTTGCTGCATGAACCGAGAAACTTAACTGACATCAAAAGAGAGACCTAGTCGGTTGTGAGTTAAATATATCAAACTACCTACAAGCTAACAATAAAGAGTACCATCAACAATCGGTGTGGTACACTCAACAGTTAAATTTACACCAGACTGAAATGGCATAGGAGCAGATTTACAATCACTCATATGGAAACGAGCCAACAGGTCTATAGCATACTTCAGCTAAGAGAGAAACATACCATCTTCCATATGCCATATTTGAAGACCCAAGAAATAATGTAATAAACCAAGGTCAGTCATTTCAAACTGCTTTTGAAGATCACTTTTTAGATTTTGAATTTATGTAAGTTGGTTGCTTGTGATGATTAGATCATCTACATATAAAACAACACTGAGAATATTAGTATCAAAGTTCTGAACATACAGATTTGGATTAGATATACAACGCTTAAAGCCATTCTTCAAAAAATATGTATCAATTTTATCATACCAAGCCCTAGGTGCTTCTTTGAGACCATATAAAGACTTGTGTAATTTACATACTAAATTTGATGATTCAGCATTAATAAAACCAGGAGGTTGTTGCATATAAATTTCTTCATTAATATCACCATTTTAAAAAGCACTTTTAACATCGATTTGGTGTATTTCCCACTTATAAGATGAAGCAATAGATAAAATGGTTCTTGATGTATTCATTTTAGCAACAAGAGCAAAAGTTCCATTATAATCTATACCTTCAAGTTGATTAAAACCTTTTGCAACTAAGCTAGCTTTATACTTTTCAATTTGTCCTTCTAGAGTGAACTTAGTTTTATAAGCCCATTTACAACCAACTAAATTCTTACAAACAGGAAGAGGAACAAGAGACCAAGTCTTGTTCTTCATAAGAAACTCATACTCAGCAGTCATAGCTTGTTCCTATTGAGGTTTACCTTGAGCTTGAACATAAGAGGTAGGATCATCTGTGGCCAAAACTTTGGTCATAAGGGAAAAGTTAGATCTAGTTCTACGAGGGTCGAAAGGGTTACCGACCTCACTACCTGAAGATTCAAGAGTTTTTCAAGGCCAAACAGGAAGGTTAGAGGAAACAGAAGTTTCTTCAGCTTCAGTACATTCAAGTGGAATACTTGAAGAAGAGGGTGAACTAGGATCAACAATAGGCATAGAAATGGAAGAAGAAACCAAGATAGGAGTAACAGGAGACAATGGGATATTCAGTGTAACATGGGGTTCGACAGACTTAGGTGGTGAAGATACTTTAGCAAATTGAACATCCCTTCAGATGATAACACTCTGAGTAGAGGTATCAAATAACCTGTAAGCCTTAGAATCCTTAGCATAACCAACAAAAATACATTTATGAGACTTGGGATCTAACTTTTTCCATTTATCATCAGGAATATGAGCCCAACATTCACAACCAAACACCTTAAAGTTACTAATATCAGGTTTCCGACCATTCCATTTTTCCTCGGGGGTAACATGCTTAATGGATTTTGTAGGAACTTGATTTAAAATAAATTTTACACAACTTACAGCTTCAACCCAAAATGTTTTATGTAAACCTTTAGAATAAAGTATACATCTAGCCATTTCAACTAAAGTTCTGTTTTTCCATTCAGCAACACCATTTTGTTGAGGCGTGAAAGGTACAGTATTTTGGTGTTGAATACCATGTTTAGCTAAAAAAGAATCAAATTCATTCTTAACAAATTCCCCCCCATTATCTGATCTTAAATTCTTAATCTTCTTACCAGACTCATTTTCAACCAAAGATTTAAAATTTTGAAATATTGAAAAAACTTTACTTTTATTTTTGAAGAAATAAACCCATGATTTTCTACTAAAGTCATCAATAAAAGTAAGAAAATAGACTGTACGAGATAAAGAGAGAACTTCAAGAGGACCACAAATGTCACTATGAATTAATTGCAAAGGTCCTTTAACATGCCAAGCTTTATCTTTCTCAAACATTTCTCTATGATGTTTACCAAGAACACAACCTTCACAAACACCATCAGTAGAAGAAATATGAGGCAAACCATGTACCATTTTAGTTAACAATTGAATTTTACCATAATTCAAATGACCTAATATTTCATGCCATAATTTACTTTGTTCATCAACATGGGAAATTTGTTCATTAACGTGGGAAACATAGGAATAAAAAGGTCATCTTTTAGTTGAGTTAAAACTAGCAAATTTATACAGACCAGTAGTATGATCAATAGGACCAGAAGAAACTACTTTTAAATTTTGATTGATATCTTTAAGAACATATTTTTCCGTCCATGCTTCAAATTTAAACCCTTTATCACAAGCACGATAAATAGAAAGTAAGTTGATGGGCATGTGTTCAACATGAAAAACATCTTCCAATTGACCATTAGTAACATTAACATTAACGGAACCAATTACGAAAAGTTGTTTACCATCACCTATAGAAACTTTCTGAGATATGTGTTTGCAATTGTCATAAGAAGTAAATAAAGAAGCATCACCAGTCATATGTTTAGATGCACCAAAATCTGCTATCCATTCCATGTTAGAAGAAGAATTATTAGGCAAAACAACAGATGCATATAAAGCCACTTGAGATTCATTAGAAGTTTTCTTTTTAGCTTTAGCCATTAAACATTTTGCTTTAAAACAATTATTTTCATGATGGTTAGTTTTACCACAATGTTTACAAGGATCGTATACTTTCTTCTATTTGCTATTTCCATTAGAAGCATGAGAAGCATCTCCATAATTAGTATTAGAAGGATTAGAACCTTTAGCATTATTAAAACTTTTCTTATGATGCTTATTAAGTGCAATTAGAGATTTATTAGGTGTGAGTTGTCCTAAAACAATTAACCTTTCTTGCTCATTGATCAATCATTTACAAAAATCATCAAAAGTTTGCTTTGTCTTACTTTGAGAAAATTCTAGAGCTCTATTCCTAGTTTGGATGAACATATCAAAACAAGATGGCATTGTACATTCTACAAGAATAATAAGAGCAGTTTTAGTTTTCTTGTAATCTTTACCACAACTATTTAATTTCTCATTTAAAGTTTTCAATTCAGCAAGATATAACTCAACTCTTTCAAAGTCAGCAGGTTCGAGGTCAAAGATCTTATTTTGAAGATAATATGCAAAAACATCATCAGATTTATCAAATAAAGAGGAAATAATTTTCCATACCTGAACCGGGCTATCTTCTGCCTCAATACTTACCTGAAGACTATCTACAACAGTTTGACCAATGCGCCCCCTTGCTTGATCACTTTTAACTTTTCATATAGCCAAATCATCAGTAGCAGTAGGTGTCTTGTTTTCACCATTAACTAGCCTCCAAAGATTCTTACTCCTAAGAACATCAATCATCTTTCTCTTCCAGGAAAGATAGTTAGAACCAACTAATTCGGGAACAGAAGCTACTTCAAAAGTCATAATGAGTGAAATTTTGTCAAGAAATAAGAAACCCTAATACTGAAAAATGGCAGAAAGAAAGTGAAGAACTTGAAAAGAGTTACACATTACCAATCTGAATCTACAAAAGCACAATTAGAAAAACAGTAAAGAAAAGAAGAGAAACTTTCACTTACAACAATGTGAAAAAAAAAATGTTCCCATAAAAGCCCAGTCTTGTGTTCTGGACGTGTAGGTCGATCCAGAATGGCTATTCCAATTCCAAAAACAAGCTATAATAAAAGAATCGGTAAGAAATGATCAAGTTACAGCTCTTGTTTATAACTATCATTTTTATTACCGAAACGAAGCCCAGAAATGCCCAGTTTTCTATTATGAACACGTGGGTAGATCCAAAATGGCTATTCCAATTCCAAAAATGGGCTATAATAAAAAAAACCAGTAAAAAATGACCAAGTTATGACCCTTTTGTATAACTGTCATTTTTATTACCAAAAGGAAGCCCGGAAATACCTAGTTTTCTATTTTGGTCACATGGGTGGATCCAGAATGGTGTTTCCAATTCCAAAAACAGGTAATAATAAAAATTCCGATAAAAAATGACAAAATTGCGGCCCTTTTTTATAACTGTCGTTTTTATGTCGGAAGAAAGATTTCCTTGAGGAGAGCCCTGAAATCATGTAGATCTATAGAAAAAACATCAAGAAACCCTTGAAAAAATTCTGCAAAAATTTTACACAACAAGTTAGGGTTAGGGTAAAAAAGAAAAAATGCAGAAATATGCCCATATCTAAAGAGAAACCTAATGGCTACCAGATAGAAAGCAAATCTACAACAAAACGACAATTCCCAAATGATAATCGTTATTGATTGAAAGCTATAGAAGGTACTAAATCATAGCAACCTTCTCTGATACCATGTTAGAATAGTAGAGTCAAGCTAAAATAGTTAACTTATCTAAACAACCAACAACGTATCATAAAAGATAAGAACAGGAAAAGAAAAGGACAAAACAACACCGATATACATGGTTCACCCTAATGGGTTACATCCACGTGATGGTAGTCTTCTATTATCTCCATAATGTCTTCTCCAATCTACCAAGAGAGCAAAGCACAAATACCCCAAAGAATATAGATGATGTACAACACTGTCACAATAGTACCATTGCTACATCAAGAATACATGATGTGTAGAGACTTACTTGACCCTATTATATACTAAGAGACAAGGAGGAATTACTCTCATATATTGCATGTGGTATAATATAATTCTCCAAAATAACATCTCTTAATACAATACCATGGACAAATACTCTACACAAGTAAATACAACACCATATAACTATGGGTTAAATGTATTACTCTTTTACATAAGATTGTAGACAACTTCCAAAATAATACAAAGACATTATTACCTTCCAAGGAATATAATATATTCCAACAAATAGTATACCCATCTCTGAAAGAGTCAGTTTCCTTTTAGAGAGTAAGTCGTGTGTTGCTCCTTCAGAACAACAAATTTGATCAAATCCTCCTTTTGACCCATCTTGGCCAGTGGGTGAGTCGAGAATCATGCAAATATTGAATATATCAGCATGACAGTAGCAGATCAGTCAGATAGTACCCCCTTACTCAAGCTTCCCTACATCAGCTCGTTGGACTAATTAAAAAATCAAGTACTTGGCATATATAGAGTTTGTTGTTTCATTCTATACCTAGCATAATTCTCATGAAGACAAGTGTGCCACTATATATTTCTCCTATTTTAGGATTTTGTTGACCATGGATGTTAGAAGAGTTGTACAGATCTTCTAACCACTTTGCTTAAACTAGTTGGTTCCTCTTAGTATAGGCCATTCTTCTAATGCCATTGGCAGCTTCATAGTGACTTTCTCTCTCCATTGTGACATCCGTTTCTCTCCTCTCCTCCCCTCTCATAGTATTCCAATCTAAGACAATTACTGAATTGTTGAGGGTTTAGCCATTCTGCACTTAACCCCACTTTTACTCTCATTTGTTGATATATCATTGGCTTTCATTCCTTTGAGGAGAGTATTGTTGCTTGTAATTTTCAAGTCTCATAATTCATTGGACCTACCTTCATTCAAGGCAGGTTTAGCCGAGTAGAGTACCCACGCTCCCATTTCCTTATTCCTATTCCAATGTTCTCTCACTCGCTGCTTAGCATTCCACCTCCTGTCGAATGTCAGTGCTAGGGGTTAGATGGACAACATAAAGGTGTGCAATATATGAGGCCATAATGAGAGGTGGAATTACTAGGAATTGTGTCAAAATATGATGACAATGTGAGCCATCATGTTGGAGACTGAAGATGTGTAGCCTCCTGAACAACTTAAGCACATCCCAACACAGCCTCTTACCTATCAGGTTAGTGTATGTGATCCCTAGGTAAGCACATCATGGTTGGACTCACTCACATCAATGAAGGTGTTGCTCACTCACTCTGACTACAGGGCCTTATGTCTTACAAATAGAACCACCGAAAAAACTGGAGCGCTATGTATTAATCATTGGTTCCACGATAAGAACAATGAATAAGAGAAAAGTGAGATAGATCAAGTAAATAACATTAGGAGCACGAATCAATAAGCTCTCTTTATCCTTCAAGGAAAGGTATGTATTGACAAGTTGGGTTCAGTAATAAGTATATTTTAGATTAATAAATTATAGCTATGAGAAATTTGGGTCTTCATCAGGTATTATGTATGATATAGCTTTGTTCATGATAGGTATGTCATTGTCTATAACTAGTGTCTCTTGATTTATAATGTCTCTATCTTACAAGTCTAAAAATAGAATATTTCGGTATGTTTTAGACATGAAAGATATCAATAAATGTATCATGTAATTGTATCTATTGCAAGGATCAAACATTGTATCTATTGCATCTAACATTGTTTCAGATCTAACTAATACAATCTTTAGCCATTGTTCCTGCCCACCTCCCCAAGTAATTACTTACCCGCTATGAGTGGAGGAGACATTACCTACCATTATTATCATGTGTCAAAGCTAAGAGGCCATGAAGAGAAGAAAAGCAAAGAGTCCATGCCAATACTATTTACAATTGGCATGTTCATAAAGATAACTGGACATTTACGTTTTCTATGGACCATACAATTACTATGTTTGTGGAAAGCTGGGATACTACGATTGAGGTGTTGAAGAGTGCATCATTTACAAGAAATATCACTACTAATATCCATGCGAGATCAGTAAGGAAATATTATTTTCATTATGTACGATGCAGGCTTGGAAGAAATACAATAATAACCCATCAAAAGTACCATGCAATTAGCCAATTGAATCACCATTAAAAGGAAAGGGTGTCACATATGTGAAGATCTATTTTATCTCAGCAGTTCAAAAGACAGTGAAGGACATAGAAGAGTAACCTCATTCATACTGGGAACTAGAGCGATGATTGAGCGAAGCAATAGGGGTTGTATTTTTTAGTGGTTTGGTTACCTACCATAACTTCACATATTTATCATTGGTCGTAAAAAATGAATGACCTAATCTTCATTTTACAGCCATTATAATTTATATTTTATGGTCGAACTACCCCTTGTACCTGTATTTGGATCTAGAGCTAGTAGTGAGTGGGAGCTTTGGATATTTATATGTTGTTGGAAAAACCCACCAGCACAGCCTTGCCGATAGTAGTTCTCACTCTGTCGACGCCCAACCAGCGCAATCTCCTTGAGCATCGACCCAGACAGGTTTTACCTTGCCCAGCAACATCCACAGAGCGGGCGAAGTCTCACCCGAGATGTTCAAGGGAGAGCTGTCGAAACCAAGTTTCCAGCAGTAAGAAGGGAAGATATGGCATCTGTAGCTCTGACAACATAACTATCATATTACTCCAAGTGACTCGACAGAACTATGACAGTTATAACAATTCATCTTCACAACTACGGATCTAACAGATCACATCATCCATTTCTCGCAGCAGTATCATTTAAGCTTCATCATCATTCATCAGAATTGTGACAGAATTGGGATAGATCGCATCATCAATTCATTGCATCAACATCAGTAAATCATAAACAAATTCAACACACTTCTCATTGACATCGCAACTGAGAAAAAAGGAAAATAGAAGACAACATTTAGGAAATAACCGTCATGTCATATTAATTCTATGCAATAGATCCAAAACAGATAATTCTTCTCCATAGCAGGAGACTGATTACATCCAAAAATTCAGTATTTGACACAGACATATCGCAGATTGTTCAAAACAAAAGACTCATCAAGACCGTAGATATATCGCAACAAATGGATCACTATCAGATATTGACTTGGACTTGTATCACGTTGATCATGATCCTCTTACAATTGCAAATCTATCTCTATATATAGGCTTGCACCTTTACATCAAAGGTCCACTTCTAACTAACTTCTAACCACTAATGACCTATGTCCACAAAACATGGTAAATTAATACATTAAATATTCAAAAGTGATTATTCTTCTTCCCATCGTGCTGATCCGGCCTTGCGTAGTGTCGCGTGAGCTTGCACAGCTGCCGCAACGCTGCAAAACTCACTTACCCCAAACCCCTACCAATAGGCCCCCAACACAGTCATGTGGCTCGTCCTCAAGCCATGTCAGGTTGACAGGGTATATGACGATGTCTTGGCCTTGAAATATTTAAACTATTGCGAGATCTCTCGAACTTGGAGCTGAATTCTTCCAGAATTGCTTTGACAGTTGAGCAAATCCTGCTACATGGGGTGTGCCTCCCCAGCCTTTCCATTGACCATCTACCGACTTTCTTGCACCTCCTACATCGTTGCAACTACTTTGACAGCCATCTGCCCACCAACTTCTTGAAGATCATCCAACAGGGCACGATGCTTTTGTTGGAGTTCTTGGGAGCAGGCAGCTCTCTGCTATAGGTCCTTCAACTCCTCAAACCACGTGATCTGTACCATGAGCGGTAGTTCTTGCAACGACGTCTTCAGTGTCGTCAACTGTCCTTCAGATTCTTGCACATGCATGGTCAACTGGTCAAGTTGTTCATCTTGGACAATACTTTTCCAGAACTATGTCATCACCTCCATTATTGTCTTTGCTTCTTGCTCCATTGTTTCAAACTCTGCCTCTATCTCCTCAATAGTAGCCTTCCATTCAGTAACCTACTCCGGTGGTGTCTCTAGATGGACCAGGGCATTGAGCAGAAGATTCATTTCCTAGAGCTGGACAATAATTTCCCCAAGTCGTTTGGCCTTAGCGATTGCAATATGCTCGACCGTGCTCTCAAAGATATGTTAACAGGCCTCATCAACAGCTTGCTCAACCGTGACACAACTGGCATAGCTATGCCTTATCAATGATAAGGAAGTCTTGTGCCTTCTTAAGCTCGATGATTTCCTCGGCATCCTTGCACTGCAATTCGTCCTATGCTACCTTCAATGTCACATACCCCAATTTTGTAAAATAATGTTAATTATTTTAATTATATTTCCTAAGACATTATGTTAAATTTAATGACGTAGGAACTGATGACTCAGCAGAGTCAAAAGAAGTGGAATGTAATTCTGAATATTTTATTATTAATAATAAAAAAAATGGAGACAACAGCATGGGAGAGCTGTTAATAAGAGGTTACTAGTCAAACTGGTAGAAGGAACTAGGTGGAGGGAAAAAGACAAGTGGCAGCATCCTCAAACACTTCCTATGTTGCAGGTGGAAACTTCCCTACATTTGGGGTCATGATCCCCCAAGAAAGTGGGATCAGAGCAGGTGGCTCAATAAATAACAACTAACCCAAAAAGACCTAGGCAATATTTTAAAAGTACCCAATGAATAGAGTTGAGGTTGCTCAGCTATTTTCCAGAGAAGAATCATTCAGGAGGAATGTTATTCAGGGAATTCATTGGGGAAAAAGGGAAAATAGTAAGGAAGGTGTTCTGAGAGGAATTCTGCAGTAACTTGTTCTGTTAGAGCTTGTAAGCTAGGAAAACTTACTGATAAGTTCAGGATTGGTACTAAGTCTGAAGAGTGGTACTTTATATTTGTTGCACCTAGTTCCAGCCAGGGAGACCAGAGCAAGCTTGGGGGTCCTGAGGAGTCGTTGTTTGAGCGCTCCCCAGGAATTGGTAGTGAGGAACGGCCTCCCATTCTTGCTGTTGTCCAAGCTCAAGAACATGTTCTATCCTCTAACAGTCTGTGTTTTAATAACTGTGTATGATTAAATGTTATGTTTGTTGCTTATGATATAAATATTTAGATGGCTCAGTGATGTAGTTGTTCTTAGTTTGTCAGTAATAGAATCTTCTTGATGAGAAATAAAAACCCACTGTGTTTTTCCTCATTCGGAGTTACCAGACCGTACTCCAGCACAGGGGTGAGTTTATAAATAAAGATGGTATGATGAAAATATAAAATAGAATGTTAATGGAGTTTTAGAGTATTTCTTTGTGGGGTTATCAGAAGAAATATCCTTTGTATCAGTAGTATTAACCTGTACTGAAACTGTGAGGCTTTTTACAACAGAAAAAGAAGCTAGGTTAACTACTGATAGTAGCAGGAATGAATAGATAATATAATTTTTTTGATACAGTAGTTACTTTCAGTAATATCATTGCTTAATTGAATTTCAAAAGGGAAGTAGGATAGTTCACTAGAGTAGAATTAAGATAAATACAGATATTTTACAGTCTACTTCTTTCCAGATTCTAGTACTGTTTGTATGATAAACGAAATGGAAAGAAAGATTAATTAGAATGATTGATTGTTGCTACAAGTGACTTATTGAATTTAAGACTTTATTTATGGTTAGAAATATATGTGTTTATTTATTTGGTTTTATTTAGTTAAAGCTTAAATAAAATCTACACATGCCATCCTATACTTTTAAACTGTTAACAATTGCAGTACTTAGTTCTTTTCTTCTATTTTTCTGAATATTAACCTGTAATATAATTATGAAAATCTAAGTATATAAAGAATACTTCTATAAAATATATAGTACAGTAAGAATAATAATACAGTAATAAATTACTAAGTTTATTTACGATTACAAATAAACAAAGAATAAGGGTAACAGTTTTATAATAACATTTACAATTCTTTCATATAAAATAAACTAAGTAAAAGTAACATGAGAAGCCATAGTACTTACAGGTAAGACAACACTCTTATATTATATCCTTTCTATTAGAATATATTCTTTCTATTATATATGCTGCATGGACTAAGTATGCAGTTTATATACTAACTATAGAAACAATAATATTATAATATTCTATTTAATTTTAGTAACATGAAATTAAATTTTAACTTATATACCTAAAAGAAAAAGAAGTAACTGTAATTACTTAAGCACTCCACAAGGAACATGAATCGATTTATTTTATTCTTTTAGTAAAATAAGATAATAGAATTGACAGATTCTATAAAACAAACTGGATATGAGAGTAATGTACAGGAAAACCCTAATGATATTTAATAAAATTATTATGGAATAAAAGTCCAGTATATTAATGCGCTGTCATTATTTCAACTGAGTGACAGGATGCTCAACTAATCAAGCTTAAGAAAAAATTATACAACTTAACTACAACCTCATAAATTACAGAGGTAGATTATAAATTAAAGATAAATTATGTAAACATTTTCTTACTGACGAGCCTCAAACATTAGAATTACAACATAAATAAGCATTCAAATTTCAGTACTGTAATGTAAACAAGAATTATAGAAAAGAAAAACAGTATTAATAACTTATATCATGGACTGAGGGTGAAAACCCTGTAAATTCAAAATTACAACAGAAGTAGAAGTCGTGGGTTGTAACCCTTTTTCAAGTCAGGCTCACGGTCTCATGTATTACACAGTCAAGATAAACAAAAAGTCAAACGGCTCTTCAAATCCCTCGCCCCCCTCAAGAATTGAGAGTATGGCATAATTTCCCTCTGTTTCTTTTCACTTCTTACACAGCACGTGAACACACACAAAAAAAAAATTAACATGTACAATCACGGCCGAAGCCTGTGCACCCTCGCACAACACAAGGGGCTCTTCAACTACTACAAGAATCAAACAAACTAACAGGACAAACTGAAGTCACAAGGGTTACAGGCCTCAACGCGCCAACCCTCAAAAGTCCCAAAGGAACCCCACAAAGATAAAGTGCCATGGTTTAACCAGGCTTACCAGGAGCTTGTAGCTACTGCAACTACTTTGTACGAGAAACCGCGTAGAAGGAAGGGCCGAGACCTGTATCCAACAAAGAAAACCACAATATTAAAATGTGTAAGTGGGATAATATTCTTATAACTAAAAAAAAATAGTAAAATGAAGAAACAATTGCAGTATTTTCTACCTGATCTTTTTATGGAGACGCGACCACCAGCAGCAATAAGACAACCATCAACGGGAGGAGGAAACCCTACTAGAAATAGGGAGAAGAGAATTAACATACAGAAACACTCAACTTCAACACAGAAGAACAAGACTTCAACCTTACTAAAGGAGGGCTCAGTTACAGTCAAGGGTTCAGGCTCAAACTGGTAAGCTAGCTAAACCCCAAAGAGAGAACCGTTATCATAGGTTCAACAGAAATGCTTGAGGATGGCACTTCCTTAACGTGCCTTCGGACAGGCTTAGTAGAAGGATAACAACTGGAGAATAACCCTGCAAAGGAGCAGCGCAACAAAGGTGCACCAGCACCATCGCAGAGCGGCAAGAGGCCGATAAATATGGTAGTAACAATAAGTTTAGGGTTCGAGGATGAGCCCCTTATAACCATGCAGCACTTGGCCACAATAGAGCCACATTAGTAGTTTAATAATTCACAAGCCGTGGGTTTGATTATAAAGTTCCAAATATCTTCCCTCCATGAGTATTATCATTTCCTGCTCAATGATTTCCGAAGGTTCCACTTTACAACGAACCATGTAAACGCTGCATGGGAATAAAAACACCTTATCATTATAAACCCTAGCCTTTGCAATAATCTAGGTCGTGGAGAATCATACGACGACCCTTATACATCTAAAGTATGGTTTCTTGAAATAAAAAACTATCCTTTTATTTCTTGGCTTGGTTATGATTATAACCGTTATGCTAAGGTAAGTATTTTATTCATCCTAGCTTATAAAGGTATGTAAAGGAGGCAATTCCTTTATAAAGTTTGTAAAACATAAATTAAATATTGAACTATAGTTTGATCGTAGCATGGTTAATATTTTTTTAGGCCTCTTATTTCACACCTTATACTTCTCTTATGCATTATGGAAATTTAGTTCAATCAACTTCTAACATAAAGTAAAAGTATACGTTGGAAGATTATAAAGGAGATTTATAGAGAGAAACTATGCCAATGGTCCTATTATTCATAGTAACCTCAATGGCTTATCTATATTGGATAAAATAGTAACATTTGGTGGAAAGGTACAAAAGGAGAGTAATAACTACTATGTGGTGACAGCTCTTGCTTAAGGTAATATCCTTAATCATAATTTATGACTTGGCAAGGTTAGGCCACATTTTATTTCTCTAAAAGTTTCACCATAATAAAATAGATAGGCCATATAACGATTTAAGCGATGCATTCTTTTACGAATTATAGTCCCTTAAGGACTTGTCCCGTTTATAAACATAAGGGGATAGGATAAAACCTGTTTCAGTAAGATATATATATTACTAAAAATAAGCTCTAGTTATGCTTGAAAACAGTTGATGAGTGAATAAAAAAAAACTCTATGCATCAACATTAGTATAGTTTTCTTAAAAAGCAGCTTGAAGTAAATTTGTAAACTCTTTTAAACTTTGAAGTTTGAAAATGGAAACAGTAATACATAAATCCCTTATCAGTTTACATTTACTATGTAACGTAATTGTATACAAATGAAATCATACCATAGATTTTATAGCTCTGTTACTCTTACTCTGTTATAAAGAATCAGTAAGACATTTTTATACATTACGACTATAATAGATATGAAATAGTTCTGTAATCATTAAGAACCATAAATTTACTTCTACTAGAAAGAAGGGAAGTTAATAAATGTACCTCCATAAGCGATGGAAATTGTTTAGCATTTATTTTCTTACTGAGCTTTTCTTTTGCGACGAACTTGTATTTAAATACTTTAGAATTGTGAGAAGCAGCACCAAAAACCTCTTACCTGTAGTCTGTAAGAACAGGGAAACTTTCTGCATTAGCTTGAAAGCTAAGGAAGCCCAGTTTTGCATGACAGTCCCACCTTGTGGTCGCAAAGAGAAACAAAATTAGTAAACTGAAAAGAACTGTTCTATCGCTAAACATAACCAATAGATAATTCAGATAATGAAATTGGTAATATATAACTAATTTAATAATTAGTTTACTGCAATTATGAAAATTATATGCTTTTAGAAATTTTTAAATTTTTCGGAAAATTTGGGGTTTACTACTATGTGGTGACAGCTCTTGCTTAAGGTAATATCCTTAATCATAATTTATGACTTGGCAAGGTTAGGCCACATTTTATTTATCTAAAAGTTTCACCATAATAAAATAGATAGGCCATATAACGATTTAAGAGATGCATTCTTTTACGAATTATAGTCCCTTAAGGACTTGTCTCGTTTATAAACATAAGGGGATAGGATAAAACCTGTTTCAGTAAGATATATATATTACTAAAAATAAGCTCCAGTTATGCTTGAAAACAGTTGATGAGTAAATAAAAAAAACTCTATGCATCAACATTAGTATAGTTTTCTTAAAAAGCAGCTTGAAGTAAAGTTGCAAACTCTTTTAAACTTCAAAGTTTGAAAATGGAAACAGTAATACATAAATCCCTTATCAGTTTACATTTACTATGTAATGTAATTGTATACAAATGAAATCATACCATAGATTTTATAACTCTGTTACTCTTACTCTATTATAAAGAATCAGTAAGACATTTTTATACATTACGACTATAATAGATATGAAATAGTTCCGTAATCATTAAGAACCATAAATTTACTTCTACTAGAAAGAAGGGCAGTTAATAAATGTACCTCCATAAGCGATGGAAATTGTTTAGCATTTATGTTCTTACTGAGCTTTTATTTTGCGACGGACTTGTATTTAAATACTTTAGAATTGCAACAAGCAGCACCAAAAACCTCTTACCTGTAGTCTGTAAGAACAGGGAAACTTTCTGCATTAGCTTCAAAGCTAAGTAAGCCCAGTTTTGCATGACAGTCCCACCTTGTGGTCACAAAGAGAAACAAAATCAGTAAACTGAAAAGAACTGTTCTATCGCTAAACATAACCAACAGATAATTCAGATAATGAAATTGGTAATATGTAACTAATTTAATAATTAGTTTACTGTAATTATGAAAATTATATGCTTTTAGAAATTTTTAAATTTTTCGGAAAATTTGGGGTTTTGACATGTGGTATCAGAGCACAAGGTTCAAACACTAGCCCTTGATGCAGCCCAACTAGCTTTCCTAAGAACAATAAATTAAAATAAGATGCTAACATATGTTTTGTTTTATGTAAAGAACAGAAAATTTATTTTTCTGAAAATTAACAGGCATGTATGGAAAAGTTGGGAGAGTATGCTGAGGAGGAGTCTCCAGACACAGAAACCAGACAAATGCCCAGAGAACCTATGTTAGAGGAGGAGACTGCCAACTCTTCAGAGCTGTTGCAGACTATAAAGGATTTGAAGACCGAGATGGAATCAGTCAAGAAGGAGAATGAGAGAATTTTGAAGGCTCAAGAAGAGTTGAACCAAATTTTAATGGAAAAGTTTCAAACTGAAGGAAGGGGCAGAAGATCGGAATCTGAAGATGTTATTCATCAAAAAAGATCTAAAAAGATGAAGCTGGCAAAAACGGAAAGCAGTTCATCATCTGAAGGGTTCAGTGAACGACAAAGCTACCACACTACTAGTGACAGTAGTGAGGTTGAGTTGTATGACAGAAAGAAGAAGTACAGACCATATGAGGATATTTCAGGAGAGTTTAAAAAGATAAAGCCCCCAAATTTTAATGGAGAGATTGAAAAAGGGGAAGAAGCCGAGTCCTGGTTATCCAGGAAGAGGAAGTATTTTCATATATACAATTATTCAAATCAGTTGAAGGCAAGAATGGAAATCTATAATCTCTCCGGAAAAGCAGACATATGGTGGCAAGATCTTAAGAGAGTCAAGGGTATCAGGGAAAAAGAATTTAATTGGAGTACCTTTAAAAGGTACTTCAAGAATAATTTTTTGTCCGAACAATATTATGAAGAAAGAGCTAAAGAATTTTACGAATTGAAGTTAGGTTCAATGACTATGAAGGATTTGAACAGTAAATTCTTAAGCTTGCTTAGGTATGTACCTTACCTAGTAGACGAGAAACCTAGAGTGCAGCAATTTCTCAAATGTCTACCATATCACATTAAGGACAGAATTGAGTATGATAACCCGAATACTCTGGAGGAAGCCATGAGGAAGGCTAATTTCTGTTTTGAGTAGAACAAGAAGAAAGAAGGCATAGCCAACTGGAAGGCTAAGAAGAAAAACAATCATCCCGAGTTTAAGAAGAAAGAATTTGTACCCCAGAAGAATTTCAAGAATAATAAGAACAGAAATTATTCTAACAATAAGAATTTCCAGGGAAATATAAATGGTACATCCAATAATTCGAATAACTTTAAGGGAAAGGAAGCTACAAATAACCATGGGAATTTCACTAAGAGTTTTGAACGAAAGGAGCCTGTTAGGTGCTGGGAATGTAATGGCCCACATTATGCCTCGGTCTGCCCAAATCGGAAAAAGTCAGTCAGCAATATTCATACTGTGCAAGAGGAAATGATCGTTGGAGAACTCGCGAGAACTATGCCCAGAATAAATGCAGCTTTGGAGAACCGCCAAGCTGACTATCAGACTTCCATGGTGGAAGTGGAAGGTATGATTAACCAAACCCCTGTAACCATTTTGATTGATCTAGGAGCTAGTCTTAGTTACATTGCACCTCAAATAGTGGAAAAATGTAATTTGTCTGTCGATAAGTTTGATAATTCCTGGTTAGTTCAATTAGCCACTGGGGAAAAAAGAAAAGTAACCTGTTATGTGAAAGAATGTGCTTTAATTATGGATGAATTTAAAACTACAGTTAAGCTTAATGTTTTGCCACTTGGCTCATATGATTTACTGATTGGTATGGATTGGTTAGAGCAGCATAAGGTAGTTTTAAACTGTTACGATAAAACCTTTACGTTCTTAAATAGTAATGAACAACCAGTAAAGGTTAAGGGTATTCCTAGAAAGATTGTAATCGGACATATTACTGCCTTACAGCTTAAAAGAGCTGTTAGAAAAGGATGTAAATCCTATACTGTAACTATTACAGATGAGGCAAGTAAATCTGAAACAGATAAGTTAAAAATAGAAGATATTCTTGTTTTAAACGAATATACTGACATATTCCCAGAAGAAATTCCAGGATTACATCCCAGGAGGGAACTGGATTTCACTATTGAGCTGGTGCCAAGTGTGGTACCTAGCTCGAAAGCTCTGTATCGGATGAATATTTATTAGAGGAAATTTCAACTCAAAATGGGCCTTTTAACTTTTATTCAAATTCCATTTCATCATGTGTTATCCAATGAAATTGATTTAAATTTGAAATACCGTATAGGTCTTAAACACTTTTTTAATATAAATTTGGGGATAGGTATCATAAAAAAAACTACTTTTTTTGTTTGTATTTTTGACATATATCCCCATGTTTTTACTCAAATTTCAATCGAGAGAGCTCGTTGGATGCAGAATTAAATTCCGCATCCAACGAGTACCCACTCGGCATACTTTTGATGGACCCCGCTACCCCAAAAAAAAGAAATACTTGAAAAAATGGAATGATGATGTCATCATTCCGTTTTTTCAGGTATTTCTTGTTTTTGGGGTAGCGGGGTCCGTCAAAAGTATGCCGAGTGGGTACTCTCTCTCGATCAAAATTTGAGTAAAAACACGGGGAGATATGTCAAAAATACAAACAAAAAAATAGTTTTTTTATTTTCTTCCTCCAAAATTAATAAATATTATTTTATTATTTTATTATTTTAACTATTATTTTATTAGTTCATTTTAGGAGACCCATTTTGAGTTGAAATTTTCTCTAATGTTAGAACTTAATGAGCTAAAATCACAGTTAAAAGAGTTAATAGATAAGAAGTACATTCAACCCAGTGTGTCTCCTTGGGGAGCACCGGTCATCTTTGTCAAAAAGAAAAACGGAACTATGCGATTATGCATAGATTACCGTCAACTAAACAAGATGACTATTAAAAACAGATATCCGTTGCCCCGCATAGATGATCTGTTTGATCAGCTACGTGAAGCCACGGTGTTCTCAAAGATAGATCTGAGGTCAGGATATCATTAAGTAAGAATTAAAGATGAAGATATCTTCAAGACAGCCTTTAGAACAAGGTATGGACATTACGAGTTTGTCGTAATGCCATTTGGACTTACCAACGCCCCAGCTATCTTTATGTGCTTAATGAATAATATAATGCATAAATATTTAGATAAATTTGTTGTCGTGTTTATAGACGACATATTAATCTACTCTAAAACGGAAGAAGAACATAAAGAACACCTAAAGATAGTTTTACAAGAGTTACGGGAACAACAACTCTTTGCGAAGTTTAGCAAGTGTGACTTCTTTAAGGATGAAATCCAGTACTTAGGTCACGTAGTGACTAATGAAGGGATTTCAGTCGATCCTGAAAAGATTCAGGCAATCGAAGATTGGCCAGTTCCAAAAGACGTAATAGATGTTAGGTCATTCATGGGAATTACCGGTTATTACTGGAGATTCATTGAAGGATTTTAAAAAATAGCAAATCCGATCACTTCCTTGCAAAAGGAAGGCAAGAAATTTGATTGGAACTTAAAATGTGAAGAAAGTTTTAAGAAATTAAAAAACTTATTAACAAGTGAGCCTATTCTAAGAATAGCAGATCCTAATAAGGATTTCATGGTATGCACAGATGCCTGTAATGATGGTTTAGGCGGTGTGCTGACTCAAGATGGGCATGTAATTGCCTATGAGTCCAGGAAGTTAAAAATTCACGAAAATAATTACGCAACTTATGATCTAGAATTTGCGGCTGTTATACATGCTTTAAAAATGTGGCGACATCATTTAATAGACAGAAAATTTATTTTAATGACTGATAATAAAGGACTGAAATATCTTTTAGATCAGCCTAACTTAAATGCAAGACAAGCAAGGTGGTTAGCCTTTGTGAGTGAATATGATTTTAAAATCCAACACATAAAGGGTAAGGAAAATAAGGTGGCTGATGCTTTAAGCAGAAACGCAAAGCTGAACTTTACAGCAGTAATCAGCACTTATGCTTCTGATTTAAATGAACAGCTTATAGAAGGGGTAAAGCATGATGAAATTTATCAGAAATTACAAGTTACAGCTAAAGAGAAACCTACAGAAATCTTAATAAAAGGTTATAGTCTAAATGAAGATGGATTTTTATTATTTAAGGATAAACTGTATGTGCCTAATGTGCCTAAGGTTAAGTTGTTGATTCTGGACGAAGTCCATAAAACACCTTACTCAGGACATCCAGGTTACCGATAGACTGTAACCATGCTAAGAAAGGAATATTTTTGGCCTAATATGAAATTTGAGGTAGCTGAATACATTGCCAGATGTTTGGACTGTCAACAAGTGAAAACCGAACACCAACATCCAGCTGGTTTGCTACAACCGTTACCTACTCCCAGCTGGAAATGGGAAGTGATTAGTTTATATTTTATTAATGGACTGCCCAGAAATCAGAATCAAAATGACTCTATTATGGTAGTGGTTGAAAAGTTAACTAAAGCAGCACATTGCATTCCTATCAAAACTAATTACAAGGCTGCCAATATAGATGATATATTCTTAAAGAAGATCTTTCAGTTGCATGGAGTACCGAAAGTTATCATTTCAGACAGGGATCCTAAATTCACAAAGAATTTCTGGAAATCCTTGTTTAAGGGATTGAATACAACATTGAATTTCAGCACCTCCTTCCATCCTCAAACAGATGGACAGACTGAAAAAGTGAATCAGGTGTTGGAAGATTTATTAAGGATGTATGTTAAAGATTAGCTAGGTAAGTGGGAAGACTACCTGCATCTAGCAGAGTTTGCATATAATAATAACTATCAATCATCAGCTAAGTTTAGTCCATTTGAAATTTTGTATGGACGTAAATGCAACACTCATATATCTTGGAATAATCTAGTAGATAGATTGGTGTTAGGACCAGAATTATTGAAGGAAATAGAGATAATTGTAAAACAAGTGTAGGAAAAATTGAAAGTGGCACAGGATCGGCAAAAAAGCCAAGCATATTTGAAAAGAACTCCCAAAGAGTTCCAGGTAGGTGAGCATGTGTTTATAAAGGTAAGACCAAAGAAAATCTCTCTAAGATTGGGGAGTTGTGCAAAGCTAGCACCACGTTACTGTGGTCTGTTTGAAATTTTATCTAGAATTGGTCAAGTTGCATATCAGCTAGCGCTACCACCTAACTTGAAAGTGCATAATGTTTTTCATATCTCTGTTTTGAAAAAGTATGTTCATGATGCTACTCATGTGGTTGATTGGAATTTTGTATAGGTGGAACCAGAAGGAGAAATTCTGGTGGAACCGGACTGTATCCTCGGGAGGAGGGAAATTACTCTGTGGAACCGCACCATTGGACAGGTGAAGGTGCAATGGAAGCACCTTAGTCCTGAAGAGGCTACTTGGGAAATGGAAAGTAAGATGTGGAAGGCATACCCAAATCTATTCCAGGAGGTTGCAGAGGATGAAGAATAAGTAACATTGAGGACGATGTTACATTTTAAGGGAGTGTGTATGTCACATACCCCAATTTTGTAAAATAATGTTAATTGTTTTAATTATATTTCCTAAGACATTATGTTAAATTTAATGAAGTAGGAAATGATGACTCAGCAGAGTCAAAAGAAGTGGAATGTAATTCTGAATATTTTATTATTAATAATAATAAAAAAGGAGACAACAGCATGGGAGAGCTGTTAATAAGAGGTTACTGGTCAAACTAGTGGAAGGAACTAAGTGGAGGGAAAAATACAAGTGGCATCATCCTCAAAAACTTCCTATGTTGCAGGTGACAACTTCCCTACATTTGGGGTCATGATCCCCCAAGAAAGTGGGATCAGAGCAGGTGGCTCAATAAATGACAAATAACCCAAAAAGACCTAAGCAATCTTTTAAAAGTACCCAATGAATAGAGCTGAGGTTGCTCAGATATTTTCCAGCGAAGAATCATTCAGGAGGAATGTTATTCAGGGAATTCATTGGGGAAAAAGGGAAAATGGTAAGGAAGGTGTTTTGAGAGGAATTCTGCAATAACTTGGTCTGTTACAGCTTGTAAGCTGGGAGAAATTACTGATAAGTTCGGGATTGGTACTAAGTCTGAAGAGTGGTACTTGATATTTGTTGCACCTAGTTCCAGCCAGGGAGATCAGAGCAAGGTCGGGGGTCCTGAGGAGTCGTTGTTTGAGCGCTCTCTAGGAATTGGTAGGGAGGAAGGGCCTCCCATTGCTGCTGTTGTCCAAGCTCAAGAACAGGTTTTGTCCTCCAACAGTCTGTGTTTTAATAACTGTGTATGATTAAATGTTATGTTTGTTGCTTATGATATAAATATTTAGATGGCTCAGTGATGTAGTTGTTCTTATTTTGTCAGTAATAGAATCTTCTTGATGAGAAATAAAAACCCACTGTGTTTTTCCTCATCTGGAGTTACCAGACCGTACTCCAGCATAGGGGTGAGTTTATAAATAAAGATGGTATGATGAAAATATAAAACAGAATGTTAATGGAGTTTTAGAGCATTTTTTTGTGGGGTTATCAGAAGAAATATCCTTTGTATCAGTAGTATTAACCTGTACTGAAACTGTCAAGATTTTTAGAACAAAAAAAGAAGCTAGGTTAACTACTGATAGTAGCAGGAATGAATAGATAATATAATTTTTTTGATACAGTAGTTACTTTCAGTAATGTCATTGCTTAATTGAATTTCAAAAGGGAAGTAGGATAGTTCACTAGAGTAGGATTAAGCTAAATAAAGATATTTTACAGTCTACTTCTTTCCAGATTCTACTACTGTTTGTATGATAAACGAAACAGAAAGAAAGATTAATTAGAATGATTGATTGTTGCTACATGTGACTTATTGAATTTAAGACTTTATTTATGGTTAGAAATCTATGTTTATTTATTTGGTTTTATTTAGTTAAAGCATAAATAAATTCTACACATGCCATCCTATACTTTTAAACTGTTAACAATTGCAGTACTTAGTTCTTTTCTTCTATTTTTCTGAATATTAACATGTAATGTAATTAAGAAAATCTAAGCATATAAAGAATACTTCTGTAAAATATATAGTACAGTAAGAATAATAATACAGTAATAAATTACTAAGTTTATTACGATTACAAATAAACAAAGAATAAGGTTACCAGTTTTATAATAACATTTACAATTCTTTCATATAAAATAAACTAAAATAAGATAACAACACTCTTATATTATATCCTTTCTATTATAATATATTCTTTCTATTATATATGTTGCATGGAATAAGTATGCAGTTTATATACTAACTATAGAAACAATAATATTATAGTATTCTATTTAATTTTAGTAACATGAAATTAAATTTTAACTTCTATACCTAAAAGAAAAAGAAGTAACTGTTAATTACTTAAGCACTCCACAAGGAACATGAATCGATTTATTTTATTCTTTTAGTAAAATAAGATAATAGCATTGACAGATTCTATAAAACAAACTGGATATAAGAGTAATGTATAGGAAAACCCTAATGATATTTAATAAAGTTATTATGGAATAAAAGTCCAGTATATTAATGCACTATCATTATTTCAACCGAGTGACAAGATGCTCAACTAATCGAGCTTAAGCAAAAATTATACAACTTAACTACAACCTCATAAATTACAGAGGTATATTATAAATTAAAGATAAATGCTGTAAACATTTTCTTACTGACGAGCCTCAAACATTATAATTACAACATAAATAAGCATTCAAATTTCAGTACTGTAATGTAAACAAGAATTATACAAAATAAAAACAGTATTAATAACTTATATCATGGACTGAGGGTGAAAACCCTATAAATTCAAAATTACAACAGAATTAGAAGTCGTGGGTTGTAACCCTTTTTCAAGTCAGGCTCACAGCCTCATGTATTACACAGTCAAGATAAACAAATATTCGAATGGCTCTTCAAAGCCCTCGACCCCCTCAAGCATTGATAGTATGGCATAATTCCCCTCTTTTTCTTTTCACTTCTTACACAGCACGTGAACAAAAAAAAGAAAAAAAAGAAATTAACATATACAATCACAGCCGAAGCCTGTGCACCCTCGCACAATGCAAGGGGCTCTTCAACTACTACAAGTATCAAACAAAATAACATAACAAACTGAAGTCGCAAGGGTTACAGGCCTCAACACTCCAACCCTCAAAAGTCCCAAAGGAACCCCACAAAGAGAAAGTGCCATGGTTTAACCAGGCTTACCGGGAGCTTGTAGCTGCTGCAACTACTTTGTACCAGAAGCTGCGCAGAAGGAAGGGTCGAGACCTGTATCCAACGAAGAAAACCACAATATTAAAATGTGTAAGCGGGAAAATATTCTTATAACTAAAAACAAATAGTAAAATGAAGAAATAATTGCAATATTTTCTACCTGATCTTTTTATGGAGACGCGACCACCAGCAATAATAAGACAACCATCAATGCGAGGATGAAACCCTACTGCAGGCAGGGAGAATCGAATTAACATACGGAAACAATAAACTTCAACATATAAGAACAAGACTTCGACCTTACTAAAGGAGGGTTCAATTACAGTCAAGGGTTCAGGCTCGAACTGGTAAGACAACTAAACCCCGAAGAGAGAATCGTTATCATAGGTTCAACAGCAATGCTTGAGGATGGAACTTCCTTAACGTGCCTTCGGACAAGCTTAGTAGAAGGATAACAACTGGAGAATAACCCTGCAGAGGAGCGGCGCAACAAAGGTGCACCAGCACCATCGCAGAGCGGCAGGAGGCCGAGAAATATGGTAGTAACAATAAGTTTAGGGTTCGAGGATGAGCCCCTTATAACCGTGCAGCACTTGGCCAAAATAGCGCCACGTTAGTATTTTAATAATTCACAAGCCGTGGGTTTGATTATAAAGTTCCAAAGATCTTCCATCCACGAGTATTATCATTTCCTTCTCAATCATTTCCAAAGGTTCCACTTTACAACGAATCATGTAAACGCTCCATGGGAATAAAAACTCCTTATCATTATAAACCCTAGCCTTTGCAATCATCGAGGTTGTGGAGAATCATACGATGACCCTTATACATCTAAAGTATGGTTTCTTGAAATCAAAAACTATCCTTTTATTTCTTGGCTTGGTTATGATTATAACCATTATGTTAAGGTAAGTATTTTATTCATCCTAGCTTATAAAGGTATGTAAAGGAGGCAATTCCTTTATAAAGTTTGTAAAACATAAATTAAAGATTGAACTATAGTTTGATCGTAGCATGGTTAATATTTTTTTAGGCCTCTTATTTCACACCTTATACTTCTCTTATGCATTATGATCTTAAGCATTATGGAAATTTAGTTCAATCAACTTCTAACATAAAGTAAAAGTATACATTGGAAGATTATAAAGGAGATTTATAGAGAGAAACGATGCCAATGGTCCTATTATTCATAGTAACCTCAATGGCTTATCTATATTGGATAAAATAGTAACATTTGGTGGAAAGGTACAAAAGGAGAGTAATAACTACTATGTGGTGACATCTCTTGCTTAAGGTAATATCCTTAATCATAATTTATGACTTGGCAAGGTTAGGCCACATTTTATTTATCTAAAAGTTTCACCATAATAAAATCGATAGGCCATATAACGATTTAAGAGATGCATTCTTTTACGAATTATAGTCCCTTAAGGACTTGTCTGGTTTATAAACATACGGGGATAGGATAAAACCTGTTTCAGTAAGATATATATATTACTAAAAATAAGATCCAGTTATGCTTGAAAACAGTTGATGAGTGAATAAAAAAAAACTCTATGCATCAACATTAGTATAGTTTTCTTAAAAAGTAGCTTGAAGTAAAGTTGTAAACTCTTTTAAAATTCAAAGTTTGAAAATCGAAACAGTAATACATAAATCCCTTATCAGTTTACATTTACTATGCAACGTAATTGTATACAAATGAAATCATACAATAGATTTTATAACTCTATTACTCTTACTCTGTTATAAAGAATCAGTAAGACATTTTTATACATTACGACTATAATAGATATGAAATAGTTTCGTAATCATTAAGAACCATAAATTTACTTCTACTAGAAAGAAGGGCAGTTAATAAATGTACCTCCATAAGCGATGGAAATTGTTTAGCATTTATTTTATTACTGAGCTTTTATTTTGTGATGGACTTGTATTTAAATACTTTAGAATTGCGACAAGCAGAACCAAAAACCTCTTACCTGTAGTCTGTAAGAACAGGGAAACTTTCTGCATTAGCTTGAAATCTAAGTAAGCCCAGTTTTGCATGACAGTCCCACCTTGTGGTCGCAAAGAGAAACAAAATCAGTAAACTGAAAAGAACTGTTCTATCGCTAAACATAACCAAAAGATAATTCAGATAATGAATTGGTAATATATAACTAATTTAATAATTAGTGTACTGTAATTATGAAAATTATATGCTTTTAGAAATTTTTAAATTTTTCGGAAAATTTGGGGTTTTGACATTCAATGCCTCAATCTCCCATACCTTCTCTTCCACCAGCTACACCCTGACCTGATTCAGCTCCTCAACTTCGTTCTACAGCTTCTCAGCTGCGCTCTACTACTGCACATACCCATCAATAAGCTCCTTTTTCCTATCCTCCAATTCCTAGGCAGCAACATGCTGTGACTCCACAAGCACCTGAGTGGGTAACTTGTTAAGCTCCAAGGCAATGCTCTGAAGCAGCCGCAGTAACAGGTTCACTTATTCACTCCCTGCGTTGATTGCAGTTGGGGGAAATTCAACATTCCTAGCCCGTGGCTCAGTGCTAATCGACGGGAATTCCTGCATCACATCTTTCTCGGGTGTCCTCTTGGAAACAACATCATAAATAGAATTCAAATTATCTCTTACTGCAGAAAACCCTTCTTGGTTGGACTCTCGTATCACTTATGTCACAGCCTCAAAGGATTTGAGCACTTTAATAAGCCGATGTAGTTGGTCCTCCATCCTTGGTCATTTACCATTGCCCACATCATATTTTATGCGCCATTTGGTTCAAGTTTCCTCCCGCATGCACTATGCTTTGGCCTCAGGCTTCATCGATGACTCATTATCGAAATTGTGAACACTTAGCTCCTTCTAGACAGACTCGTTAGGGGAATCAGCTGGCGGCTCCTTAGATATTTCCTCCTGGATCACGGGGTTGAACCATTCAGCTGGCTACTCCTTAACAAGAGCATCCAATTATTCATCAGTGACTTTATAGGCCAGAGGTAGCCACTGCTTGTCAAGGTCCCTCCGCACCTGGATATAAATGGAATGAGGACCAATAGCAAACTGAATGAGCTACTGATACTTGGTTTCTATGTAATGGGATAAGCGAGGAAATTTGATAGCTACGGCTTGTAGCGCTTCCCAAAAGACCCAAAAATAGATCACACAGTCTGCCTATCGACTGGGCTCCTCAACCAACCACAAATTCTAATAGCATGCCCCTCAAAACACCTTCACCGTATCGACTTCCATTAGCTGATAATATTCTGGTTCCATCCATCCAATAAGCGTAATGAGAATTAATAGCCAACTGTGAGAAAATGTTGCCTGGCCTGAGCAGCAAGAGCATCGTTGAGCAATTGGTTGAGAAGAAACAAGGACCAGTTCATTTACATGCCCTCTGCACATTTTTGTGCACATGCGACCATGCCCGAGTTGCACTGGACCGGTCGATTCCCTTAGACAATATTACTTGCCAAAATGGGCACCCCAATACGCACTGCCTATGCATTAATGTTTTTGATACAATAGGTGCGGCCATCACGCTGCAAGACAAATATCTCCTTCAGCTACTTGGAAAGCTTCTTGTCAGTATCCCTCCCATGGATATACTGCGTCGGATCTTCCCTGGGCTTTGGCAAGCCCATAATGTTTTCAATTAAGTCAACCGTGATAGGAATAGGCTCATTCAACCAGAGCATCCCACCATGAAAGCAGGCCAAGATTTGTTTGACGCATGCATGACCTTCTTTTAGTTGCCCAAAGTGAGGCATATTAATGAGCCCCAACAATCCAGATTTATTCAACTTGCTCGCCCATGGTTGAGGAATCCTCTGAATCGATGCACCAGGCCCCATTAGAATTGATTCATAGGACTCATCCTGGACATATTTGATAAAAAGAAAATCATGGTCTTCAAACTTTATCTTTATCAAGGTAGGGATGATATCTATCGAGCAATTCATCCCTTCCGGCAGTGGCGGCAATTTGGGTGGATACTTTTGACTCTTGATGGGCTACATCGGCTTCACTTCCAGATGCGTTGGAGTGACATATCCTAGGATATCAATTACAGAGACACCCCTAGGTGCCACAGAATCTATAGCTCCTAAGCTCGATGGCCCGGTCTGTGCAATCCCCTCTCCTTGCACTGTAGCCGAAATGCAGGTGTGTCTCTTCTGCAGTGGCATGGAACTAGGCTTCTGAGCCTTTCGCTTTCCTTTGGCGATCGACGAAGATCCTACCAGCATGCTCATAACTTCTTCCTCAATGGCCGTGGGCCAAATGGGGGATTCCTGCTCACTGGAAATCGCAATTGCGTTGAGGTCACTTAGCATGCCACACTCCCCAATCCTTACTATGCACCTGACGATTCTACACCTCTACTCTGAAACTCGCACTCAAGATTCTTCAACTGTACTCAGCTCAACACTTTGCTCACTCAACTGAACTGCTCTAAACAATGCTTTCCTCCTGTGTCCCGTGCACTTTTTATAGCCACTTCCTAATTTGAAATCATCATTTCCAAATCCATTGTGTCCATCATGACCAAATCCAGTAGTAATGACACCAAATTCGTTGACAATATTACCCTACTAACAGTCGAATCGGCCATTAATGCGCGTCGCTTCAACAAGCGTCGCCAGCTAACTATTTTAGCTACCTGCCTTTATTGCTGATTTGACCAACCCCCAGCCCTGCATCTGTCGCAGGTGGTCTCCCTTCCATTACTACTAACTTCGATCCTTACGTGGCCTATTCCCCTAGGCTCGCCTTACTGCTATCTAACAAAATATTTTTTTTTTTTTTTACAACACCTCAAGCAGTGCGCAGCTCTAACCTCGTCCTATAGGGCCTCAAGCAACTCCCATTGACGAGCATTAGTAGTACTGCACCATCTAATTTTTGTAACTGAACTGCACCTCCAAAAGTAATGGAATGAACAAGATACAGGCATAACCAATGCATCTGTAACTTACCTGGATGCTTCATGAACTTGCTGTCATATAACAGCACCAAATATCCTTCTGCAAACTATTTTTTCTTAATGTGATGATCATGCCATGCCTTCTGTCGATCCTTCACAACGCGCAGGTGGAAGCCTGCAATAAAGCGGTCCTCCTCAAGCCGGATCAACTGCGCAATTCACTCTCGTAATGCTTCTACATCATCCATGTCGATCGTCGTAGCGATGTGCAAACTAGGAACAATGTATTCCATGGGCATGACTGCCTCTTTCCCATATACCAACTTAAACGGTGTCTAACCTGTCAGCCATTTACAAGTGGTGCTATAGGCCCATAACACTGCTGGAATTTTCAAGTCCCAGTCATCGCGATTAGAATTACATACCTTTATCAGTGTTGTTTCCAAAATTTTGTTGAACGCCTCAATAGTATCATTCACCTGTGGATGGTATGGTGTGCTTTTCTTATGTTGCACCTGCAACTCCTCAGTTAGCGCTCTCATAGTGCGATTGATAAAGTGATTTCCCTGGTCACTCGTCAATATCTTGGGACACCCAAACTATGTCACAATATTCTCAAATATGAACTTCTCTATTGTTGCAGCGGTACAATCCATAATTGGTGCATCCTCTTCCCACCTGGTCATATAGTCAGTTGCAGTAATGATGTATCACACATGAGTCCTCTTCCATGGTGGATTAATTAGATGCACAAAAGCCATGTCCCATTTATCAAAATGTTGTAGAGTTACCTATGGCACAAGAGGCATCTCATCCCATCACGATGGTTTACTGACGCACTGGCAGATGTCACAACTTCGCGCATAGTCTGCGACATCATTATGCAACGTAGGCCAGCATAGCCCAACACACAACACCTTCCGTGTAGTAGCCCTTCCTCCATAGTGACCTCCCATGATTCCTGCATGTGCTTCTTCTAGAATGGGTCCCTGCTCATGAGGTAGGATACACCATCGCAAGATTTCATCTTGTCCAAGCTTGTATAACTTCCTACCAATCAACTGGAAATCTGAAGCCTTGACTACCAACTGCTTCTTCTGAATGGTTGATAGGTTCTCAAGGGAAACAATAGTTGCCAAGAACGGAAATATTGGTGTAACACCCTGGTTTTGAACCCATTAGCATTAAATGTACATGATGTATATATATTGTAATGAATCGTGGTGTGGAGATTAAGGCAAAAGCCCCACCATCGAATTGGTTGTGTTATGTTTCAGTGAATGGGATCGTTGCCGATGGTATATTGTCGTATATGGAACATATTAAGTTTTTTCATCATGTAAACATGCATTTTAATTAAATGAACCCAACCAGCTACGCTCACTGCAACCATAATGAAAAGGGCATGATTTTCCTAAGGATAGGGAGGGGGAAACTATTAAACCTTGAGCCTATGGGGAAAATCCATGTTTCAGTTGTTAAACCCCCTTTTACTTGTCACTACCCTTTTTTATTTTCTCACCTTCCCTTGTATTATCCAACTACCACCTTAAATGTTTTGTTGAGTAGTTGGGGAATTTATTGCTGGGGAGTGGAGTGTGGCAGGATTGTCAATCCTTTCCCACACACACACTCTACCAGCAAATCAAACCTCATGTTGGGCAACAAAAACAACTATGCCCTTCATTCCACTCTCTCCATGATGACGTTGGGCACTCTCCCACACTTTTCTACTCACCATCCTCCATTGTCATCAATCCTCACGTAGAGAGAGGGAGGTCATGTTCCTCATGCGGGGGATTCTTTCTGTTGGGTCTCACAGAACAAGAAGGGGAGCTGGTTTTGGATGGAATTCACGTTTTCTACAGTGTGGTATCTAGTGTGTTTTCCATCCAGAGTTTGGGGCCTATGTGTAAGTTTCCCTCACGAACAGGTTGGGAGTCTGTTGGCCTTTCCCATTTTTCCAGACTGTGTGTCTTCCCATTGATTCAGTGTTGAAGGTTAGGGCGATTGCCTTCCCCACATTTTGGTTACTGTGTTTCTTTTACATTTTGGGCTGATGTGGGCTGTTATGGAGTTGTTTTGGCCATGATAGGGCTAAGAAATACTCAGGAAATGTTTTCCCTATCCAAGTTGTGAATCGCTTGTTGGACTGCGTGTATGCAGTGGTTGGTCTTTGGCCTAAGTTGGATTCGGGATGAGGGCTTGGTTTTCTTGGTAAACCTGGTGTGTTTGGGAACCACACAGATAGAGATAGAGGGTTGGATTTATTCTCCACAACCCATGAATAGCATTGGAAGGGAATTCAGGGCCTAAGGGACTATGTAGCAGAGAAGGGGATGATTCCTTGTGTTGGGTGTGTGTGGGTGTCTTAGAAGTCAGGCTAGTTCTGGTGTAGGTGTCCTTAGCTCTTCAATGAGCTCACCAACTTAGCATACCACATTTCCTAGCTCCTTGATGGCCTGATAAACCTGGCCATATTGGATCAGTTGTCTTATTGATGGCCTAATAAACCCAAGGGTGTTGGCTTGGCTGATCTATTGTTGGCCTGACAAACCCAATTATGTTGGCTTGGTTGATTTGTGTATCCTTGGATATGTGTAAGCCTACTTGTTCCTTATTCCTTGGGGAAATCATGCCCATCTCGGGGGTGGCAGTGTTGCTGAGAGATTAAGGAGCATGCTGGCCTATGGTTGGGTGGAACGTTGCAGCGACGTAGCTGGTTGTGGGATGAATTCTTTATAAGATAAGTATTCTTGACCGTTCTGTCTCTGCATTTATATTTACTGTTAATGAATGTGATGAACATGCTGAATGCTTGTATGAACGTATGTTTTCTTCTGTTGTATGATAAATGATTATGTATCTGTGCATGTTCTAGTTCAAATCATTCTATTGTAGCATTTGGTTTCAATTTTTATATATGTTCATGTTCATGGGGCGGTTAGCCCAGATGTTAACGGTTGGGTAGCATCCTCTTCACCGGTCGAAGGGTCAGGGATGTTACAAAGTGGTATCAGAGCTTACGTTACGGTATTAGGCCTGAGTGGGCCGTGAATATGCAGTGGCAAATCCTACAGGTTGTAGCATGGGCCTCTATGGGCCATGAATAACCAGTTAGCATAAGCAAGTTACCAGAGCACAGCAGGAGCAAACATGTGAAGGATAGAAAACTCGGCTGATAGAAAATTTTGTTGAAAATTTTTCTAAGTGACAGACCGTCGACGCATCGGAAGACTTAGTGGGAATCCCTTCCAATGCAATGGATAGCTAGTTGAAAGGGCGTTCGATACAGAACCGGCGGCAACGAAGATTAGTCAATTTGATCTGCGAAATTTAGAAGAAGTATGAGCCGATACATCGGCAAGAATTAGCTGATCATGCAGCCGACGCGGAACCGGAGGAAAAATTTTCGAAGTGTTCGTCAGCCGTCGGTGAAACTTAGTGGATGTAGGAGCTGTAGTTTCAGCAGAGATCAGCCGAAGACTACCGAAACGCTGGCTCAACTTAGTTTAAGAAACACCTGATATTGACTTTCGGCATCAGCGAGATTTAGATGATGGAGCCACCGATGCGGTGGGAAACACCGAAATAATTTAGTCATTCGAACCACCGATGTCGTCGGTGAAAAATAGTTGATGAGACCACCGATACGTCGGAGCAAGTTAGTGGATTGGGTCGCCAACATTGTAGAAGGAATTAGTTGTTGGGTCTGCCAATGCATCGGATGAATTTAGCTATTTTTCAGTCCACCGTTGTAGCTGCCATGTGGACTAGTGCTTCGATGAATAAAAGTTCAACCGTTGATGCTCTGATCCCCAACCCGTAGCGCTTAGTGGTTCTGACCGTGGACAAATGTTATGTTCTGTGGAAAGAAGAAGAGAAAAAATTTTGAAAAATTTGTCTAAGTGTTGAGACCATCGGTGATCGCCGAAACATCCATGGAAATTAGAAGATTGGACCGCCGATACGGTGGAGAATATTAGTTTAACGGACCGTCGATCAAGTTGGAAGGACTTAGTTGTTCGTGCGCCCACCGTTGGGGCTGTCTAATGGACTATCCTTCCGACGGTTAGAGGCTTTGACCATTGATAGTGGATAGAGCTTCCGACAGCCGGTGAGTTATGGTTTACAAAACCTGTAGTGGGATTACTATCCGCAATTGTGGCTACCTAAGGGACTCTCCACCCAATGGATAGTGCATCCAATGGCCAATACGCAGTAGTCCTTGGCATCACCAATAAATAATAAGTTCAAAAGCTTAGACGACTAAATATCCGATGCAGTGGATGATGTTAGTTATCAGGGCCGCTGATGACTGCTAGAGAGAGTTGTGGATTGAATCGTCAGAACATCGAAAAATTTTGTTGGGAAGAGGTCCGATTGGGCCAAAGGAAATTTGGGTTTTTCACATGGATTTCTCAGCAAATTCCAGCTATTTTTTAGTGTATTTTTCAGTAGACTATCAGTGGATTATAGGGATGAACAAGAAGAGAATTTTTGAGTGTTTAAGCAAAACTGTTATTTATAATTTTTCTCTAGAAGAAGGTAAGTGGTTCTGATTTATATCAATGTATGCATCTAACGGTTTTCTACTAACATGTTTGCAGAATCGTAGCCACCTTCAAGGGTAGTATTTCAGAAAATGCAGTTTGGTAAGTAAGTGGTGGTTCAGTTATGAGAACCCATGACGGATATGATGCTCAGGATTCTTACAAGCATGTGAGAGATGCCATGGGAGAAAATGTCCATAATGAAAATGATGACATAGAGTCTAATGGAAGGATATTCCAAGAGACACCGTCAAATTTTGCAGCCACCATGAGAAGCCTGATTAAATCCTGGGAAGAGCAGCATTAGCTGAATGCTACTATGTTGCAGAGTTTGAAAGACTTGCAGAGAAAGATAGACTCTGGACGGGGTACAGCAAGACCAGAAGGCAGTAAGAGCAGTACAAGGAGAAGGAGAAGGACTTCTAGTGGATCATCTGACTCTGAAGAATCCAATGGAGATTCAAGCTCTTCTTCTTGTAAAAGGAAAAGAAACAGACACCATAGGGATCGCTCTCAGGATGAATTTAAGAAGGCTAAACCTCCTACATTTGATGGTGAGATAAACACTGGACAAGAGGCTGAAGCTTGGCTTCTTGGGATAAAGAAGTACTTTCAAGTGTAGGATTATTTGAGAAACATGAAAGAAAGAGTTTCCATATTCAATATGAATGGAAAAGCATCCATTTGGTGGGAACACTTCAAGCAAGTAAGGAGGACCAGTGAAAGGAGAATGAAGTGGAAACAGTTCAAGAAGTATTTCAAGCAGAAATACCTCTCTGACAAGTATTATGATGACAAGATTAAGGAGTTCCATGACCTGAGATTGGGACAGCAGACCATGGAAGAGTATGGGAATAAGTTCTTGGAATTGTTGAGGTATGTCAAGTACATCAAATATGAAAAAGTGAAGGTCCATCATTTTCTGAGTGGATTGCCTCAGTCTTACAAAGATAGAATTGAGTTTTATGAACCTAGAACTCTTGAAGAAGAAATAAGGAAGGCTAAGTATTGCTATGAGCAAAGAAAAAGTAAACCGGATTACCATAAGGCATGGAAGGACAAGAAGAATGAGAAGTTTGACCAAAGAAGGAAAGGTTTCAAACCTTCTAACTTCAAGAATCAACAGAAGTAGTCATCCCAAGCTGTGAGTAAGCTAGTTGGAGTGACAGGAGAAAAGCCTAAAGATCCACAACAGAATAGAGGACCACTTCAATGTTGGAAATGTGGAGGACCCCACATGCACAAAACTTGTCCACTCGAGAATGAGAGTGCAAGACCATATTACAACATTGAAGAAGTAGAAACAGTGGCCCAAGTAGAAAGGGCAGTCCCTAGAATTTATGCAGCACTGGAGGACCGCCAGGAAGATCACCAGTCAACTGTGGTTGAAGTTGCAGGTAAGATTGTTGAGCAATTTTTTTCTATTTTGATTGACCCTAGTTCTACTCGCAGTTACATTACTCCTAGAGTAGTGGATATTTGTGCTTTCAAGAAAGTAAAGCATAGGAAATCTTGGTTAGTTCAGCTAGCTGCTGGAACTAAGAGAAAGGTCAGTGAAGTGGTAGAGAAATGTCCATTGGTTATGAATGGATTGATCACTTGTGTAGATCTGAATGTTCTACCTCTTCGTTCCTATGATGTTCTCATTGGAATGGATTGGTTAGAAGCTCACAGAGTAAAGATTGACTGCTATAATAATACTTTTGAATGCATGGATGAAGAAGGAAACCCAGTAGTTGTTAGAGGTATTCCAAAGGTGAATTCAGTAAGACAGGTTTCAGCAATGTAGTTAAAGAAGTTATGTAGGGAAGGTTGTCAGTTGTATGCAGCTCATATTATGGAGGCGATAGGAGATGAAACTCCTAGGTTGGAGGACTATCAGGTGTTACAGGAATTCAAGGATGTGTTTCCTGATGAGATTCTAGAGCTTCCTCCAAAAAGGGACATTGATTTCACAATTGAACTTGTGCTAGGAGTAGCACCAGTGCCCAAGACACCCTATAGGATGAGTACACCGAAGATGCTAGAGTTGAAGATGCAACTACAAGAGTTGTTGGAAAATAAGTAAATCAAGCCGAGTGTGTCTCTTGGGGAGAACCAGTTTTGTTTGTAAAGAAGAAAGATGGTACACTCAGGTTGTGTATTGATTACAGATAATTGAACAAGATTACTGTGAAGAATAAATACCCTTTGCCTAGGATTGATGACCTCTTTGATCAAATGAGAGGAGCAAAGGTATTTTCCAAGATTGACTTGAGGTCTGGCTACCATCAGGTGAGAATCAAGGATGAAGACATTCATAAGACAGCCTTCAGGACAAGGTATAGACATTATGACTTTGTAGTGGTACCATTTGGCCTCACAAATGAACCAGCTACATTTATGTGCCTCATGAATAATTTCTTCAGCAAATATTTGGACAAGTTTGTTCTTGTTTTCCTTGATGACGTTCTTGTTTATTCTAAGAATGAGGAAGAACATGAAGAACATTTGAGATTGACATTGCAATTGCTCAGGGAGCATCAATTGTACGCAAAGCTACGCAAGTGTGACTTCTATAGAGATAGAATTCAGTATTTGGGTCACATTATCTCAGAAGAGGGTATATCTATGGACCCTGAAAATATTGAATCCATTATGAACTGGCCTACTGCAAGAAATGTGACGGATGTAAGATATTTTATGGGACTTGCAAGATACTACAAGAGATTCATTGAAGGATTCTCCAAAGTTGCACATGACATCACTTCTTTGCAAAAGAAGGGGATAAAGTTTGAATGGACATTGAGGTGTGAAGAAAGATTCCAGCAGTTGAACAATCTTCTCACTAGTGCACCAGTATTGAAAGTTGCATATCCAGAGAAATATTATGTTGTATGTACAAATGCATGCAGACAAGGGCTTGGAGGAGTCCTTATGCAGGACAAACACGTGATATGTTATGAGTCAAGAAAGTTGAAGGAGCATGAGAAGAACTATGCCATAAGGAGAAAATCCACCAGGTCCCCCAGGACCACTAGGAACACTAGGACAATGAGGAGGACCGCCAGGCCCTCCAGGACCATTAGGTCCCCCAGGGGGAGGACCTCCATGAGGTGGTCCTCCCGTACCTCCCGCAGTATGTATAGGTATTACTCCCATGGCTGGCAGGTAAGACCAGTTGGGTTGCCCCCATGGCGTAAAAGTGTTGCTAAGGAATGGAATTCTAGTAGGATTAGATGGATGATTACCTACAGGTATTTGATAACCTTAACCACTAGAATACTGAATGGGAACAGGTTGTGCCCCCAAGGGATGACCTGAACTAGATGGGGGATTTACCACATTAGTGTGGGTGGGAGGGACAAAAACTGTAGATGTTTCTATGTTAGAGGTCTGCTCTTGACTAGGTACAACTCCGGTCTTGGATAACATAGGTAGTGTTGGGGTTGTCCACCAGCATTCAAAGGTACTAAAGAAACAGGAATTGAAGGTTGGGCCCCAGATGCAAAAGAACTAGGAGGATTCAGGATAGACATAACATAAGAGGTGAGAGGGGTGGAAATTTGACCTGGGTTGTGGGTTGTTAATGTATTATCTATAATCGGTTCAATGGGTCTCATAGAATCGGCTAGTGAACGATATCCCACAGGAAGGAATGTGGAACGAACTGGTGAATATCCTAATAGGTTTTCAATCTGATTTTCTACCTCTTGTGCACAGAGGATAGCAGCACAGTATTTCCTGCATTCTTCTTTACTCTCAGGAGAACTTACATGGGTGCCAAATGAGGCAATGGCCTATTCGATAGGTGTCTCCCAAAAGGGAGAATTAGGACCAAAGTCTAGATGGGTATCATCAACATGACCTTCCGTAGGAGGATGGAGCGATGAATCTTCTTGGGAAGGATGTTGGACCAAGGGGGGCAAGTGTGAAGAATATGGTACTCCACTTTCCACCACCACATTATCTCCCACTTGGGAGGTGGTAGCATCTCCTTGGTCGATAGCTTCCATTGGATTTTCTTCTGAAACAGAAGTAAAATCGGGTGTCAAGCCCCATACTCTCCTGGAATGCCTTAACTCAGCCAGCGTGTACAGTTCCTATCTAACCTAGGGTCCGAAAATCTAGAAAAAACAAACCAAAAGACTTCCCTACTCAAACTATAGGTCAAAACAAGTAGACTTAAAATGACAAGAGGAGTTCAAAAGTCAGGTCTCTCACTAGGATTGTCAAGCTGGTGCCACTTGCGATATACCTCAAGGGTACATGCGTAGTAATCTCCTCGAATGTTGTTTTTGGTGTATGGCTCCAAACAAGACAGCCAAAGGGCTTTTCTCAGATAGATAAGGTACCCTAGTGGGGTCTCCCGATATACTCAAGGTACATGGGAGATCGAATCAGTAGTAGTGTTGTCTAATGCATAACCATACATAAGGGGCCTTCCGATATACAATTGAGTACGTGAAGTACCTTTCTATATACCTCAAGGGTACGTGAAAGGTCGTTCGATATACCAATGGTACATGGAAGAACCGTGCGAGTCCCAGAATGTAATGCTGACAAATAACGATAGCTCCTATGTTTTACAATGCCCGAACACATCTCTAACATATCACTCAAGTTACTACGTAAATTTTAACCTACAACTACCGTTGATTTTAACTTGTACAGTTAGGTGAATGCATGATGTTCTGACAAAAAAGTAAAACCATGCAATATGCTTATGCAAATGTTCACTTTACCGTTCCATATGCCTACTTACGAGAGGGAAGAGAGTGTTTTTTATCTTTTTTTCAAAACCAAAAATCATTCCAATCAACAGTCATGAACATCAAATCAAAGACAAGCAAATACTTATATAAACCAAATTATTCTTTCTAAAAGCAAATGGGAAGGGTGAGAATCTCTTTTCCTAAAAGAACAACACCAAGCACACCTATATGCCAATGCACTCTAACTTTTCAAATTTCTTAAAAACATAAGCAAATCTAACTTAAAAATACCATTTTTTTATTTTGATAGAGATAGTCCTATATGCATGAGATACGAAAGATTGTAAAGGTCCTAAAAGCTTATGAAGCCAATCAAAAAACCCAAATCCAACGCTCAAATATGATGTCCTAATCTCAAGCAAAACTTTTATTTTTTAAAGGAAAGAAAAAGAAGTTTACTATGCAAGCAAGAAATGAAACCTAGAAGCTAATCTAGTGTTCTTCTTTCAGTATATGCAACGAAAAGAGAGTTCAATGAGCACCCTAACTTTTAGAAAACAAGAAATTTTTCTTTAAGCACAACCAATGACCAAGAAGTGGATGAACAATAAAAAAGACTAAACAAATTTTTGAAATTCCACTCAAAATCAATCTTAAACCATTAAAGCAGCAAGCCACACACATCAGATCCAATAACACAAGCCTGATAACAGAACTGAAAGCAATGAAAATTCCAAATTTTTACAAAGAAAAAAGAGGAAAAAGAGTTTTGGACTAACGCCTACCTGGTACCGCGCTTCGTAGGTGTTGTAAGAGCGTTTCCAAAGCAACACTGCTCCTTGCTAACCGGATACAGGCAGTGGCACCGCTTACTTTCCACTGTGTTTAGGCGGTGGCACTGCTCCTCATATAAAGCATTGATGTGGTTCCCTGTAGATGGCCAAAATAAGAAAGAGAATGATGGAGTAGATCAAAAAGACTAGATCAAGGTAAATACTGTCGAATTGAATATGGTAACAGAGCATAAAAAACTGAAATGACTCAAATATGAACAGATCTGGAAATTTCAAACCCAAATAATACAAATTAGAAAGTAGATATGACTGTAAAGAGTTGAAGAAAATGGAGCCTGGATTCAGACTAGAGTTGTAGACTGAGGACGATCAGAACAACTGAATACAACTACTCCCAAGCGGAGTCACCAGATTTGTTGATCGGAATATTTTACCTCCTGCGGACAACAAGGTGTTCCACTGGTCTGAATGGTTCAGATCCAGAACAAATAGATCACAGAGGCTGATAACTCTCCCTAGATGCTGTAGATATCTGGAATGCAAGGATTAGATAGTTCACCTGTGTATCTACAAAAGAGTTCAACACGAAACAAATCAAAGAAACCAAAATATGATCTACTAATCTATGCTAGTGTCTAAGGAATCTAGCAATATATATCTGAAATCAAACATCAACAATATATATGTGATATAAAATCAACTTGCATTAGAAATATGAAGAAGTTTACAACCAAGCCTTAGTGTTGACATGCATCTCCATGAAATGAGCTCTTCATCCTCAAAAGCTCTGACTCTAGCTCTCTATGCTCTCTCCAAATGATCTTGGGCCAAGAATTAGTCCAACAGCATAACAATACCTTCAATGTTCTCTCCTCAACCATGGCTATGAGCTCATATTTATAGGGCTTTAATGGATAGAGATGGTTGAGAAATTAGTGGGTGAGGTGGCCTCTAAGATCCTAGTATGAGGGATCTTGAGCTCAACCAACCCACAACAGTAGGGATAAGGGATATCTCGAGCCTTATCATCTAGAAGCCTTGAGAAGCTTCTCTTTTTCCCTTTTTACCTAGGGTACCGCGCTTCTCCTTCTATGACAGAGTAGTTCTGGTAATAATCGCCTATGGACCAAGGGTAACAGGTGGTGGCACCGCTTGTGGACAACCGATGAAAAGTGATGCGAGCAGGGGTACCGCTCCTGGACAAAGGGACATGAGTGGTGCTAGGAATTTGTATGACATATTTATAAGAAACCATTTAGTCTTCACTCTAGAAGCTGGGATTCAGGGCAAGTAGGTATGTCAAAGGTCTTATCACATGATGGTGACAAGATTTTAGTATAGCAGGATACTATGGGAGATTCATTGAAGGATTATCCAAAGTTGCACATGCCATCACTTCTTTGCAAAAGAAGGGGATAAAGTTTGAATGGAAATCAAGGTGTGAAGAAAGCTTCCAGTAGTTGAAGAATATTCTCACCAGTGCACCAGTATTGAAAGTTGCAGATCCAGAGAAAGATTCTGTGGTATGTACCGATGCATGCGGACAAGGGATTAGAGGATTCCTTATGCAGGACAACCATGTGATATGTTATGAGTCAAGAAAGCTGAAGGAGCATGAGAAAAACTATGCCACTCATGATATAGAGCTTGAGCCATAGTACATGCTCTCAATATGTGGAGGCATTACTTGATGGGTAGAAGATTTGATCTAAGGATAGACCACTGTGGTCTGAATTATCTATTTGAGCAGCCTACTCTTAATGCTAGACAAGCAAGATGGCTGGAGTTTTTATGTGAGTTCTATTTTGAAATCAAACACATAAAGGGAAAAGAGAATAAGGTAGCTGATGCACTCAGCAGGAAGGTGCAGGAAATGCATGTGGCATCTCTTATAGTATTTGCCAAATCGATTTGAGGCAGCAGATTGTTAATCATGCTGCTGGAGACAAATTGTATGAGCTAGTAAAAGACAAATTGCATCAGCAAAGTCTTGAGAAGAGATATGAGGAATATAAGTTGGAGGAAGATGGACTTATCGCTTACAAAGGAAGAATTTATATTCCAAATGCAGCAGATTTGAGGAGATTTGTTATGGATGAAATCCATCAAAATCCGTACTCTGGTCACCCAGGATACCAGAAGACAATTGCTACGGCCAGAAAGCAGTACTTTTGGCCAGGAATGAAAAAGGATATGTCTGACTACATTTTGAGGTGCATGAAATGTCAACAGGTAAAGGTTGAGCATTAACACCCGACAAGTTTGTTGCAGCCTTTGCCAGTTCCGGAATGGAAATGGGAAGTTATTTCCATGGATTTTATTATAGGATTGCCAATAACTTGGAGACAACATGATTCCATCCTAGTTGTGGTGGACAAGCTGACAAAGGCAGCACATTTTATACCGGTGAAGTCTACGCATAAGACTGATGACATTGCAAAGATCTTCATGAAGGAGATTTTCAAATTGCATGGATTTCCTAAGGCAATAGTCTCTGACCGAGATGTCAAGTTTACTTCCAATTTTTGGAAGGGATTGTTTGCAGATTTGGGTACAAAGCTAAACTTCAACACTGCATACCATCCTCAAACAGATGGGCAGACCGAAAGAGTTAATCAGGTGCTTGAAGACATGCTTCACATGTACATGATGGACAAACCAACCAAGTGGGAAGATTACTTGTGTTGGGAACTTGGGAAGACCCGGGTTAACGCTTTATACGTCGCACCAACAAAAGACCCACTGTGTTGGCCCTTTCGGCAACAACCTGCGCGCAGGTTGCAGTCTCACCCAAAACAGCAATGGGGTGCCGCAGAATCAGGTTTCTGCATGCAGAGAGGGGTATTACTGTACCTTAGCCTTTCTAAACAATTATTAATCAACTTCTTACTACTTATCATTCATTCACATATAACTTCACAGCATAAGAAACAAACCAAACTTGCATAACCCACTACAGGGAATTCACAGCGAGGCTTAGTAGTAGCAGAGATCTTATATTATCAGATATATTCAGTTTAATGCATGAAAATGACAGAAACAGGAACAACACAACAAAACCAAAACACCAAATATAACGTGGTTCACCCCCAGTGTAGGGGCTACGTCCACAAACTGCGTTTTATTCCTCTTTCCTCAAAACCACAGTTTATCTGCGCACTCAGCTGCAGATTCCTTCAGCTCTTCACAGCCGCGCACACAGCAGCAGGCTTCTGCGCACTCAGCTGCAGACCTTTCTTACTTTCTTACAAAAACCCTCTGCGCACACAGCTGCAGAGGTCGTCCACGCACATAGCTGGGACTTGACCTTTCCTTACAAAATCCAACCTTACTTCACCTTATCTTTCTTACATCAAAAATCCTAACCTATCCATTTTCCATAAGCGCTTATTTATATTGCGCAGCTTTACAAAAACCATGGTCTTAAACCATGGGCACCCACAAAACCCTAAACCCTGATTTTAAACCATGGGTTTATTACAAACAGAGAGGGTTTTGACTTACCCTAACATCCCTAAGACTATTTTGACCCAAATCTCCGCTTACAAATTAACTGCGGAGTTACCCCCTATGGAGTATGCGCCCCAACAGGCCCCTAAGACTCACTAGTGGCCCGTCCCGGGACACTCTGCAGCTTCTCTGCTGGCTTGAAGTCGCTGGGGAGACATATTATACCGGTTACTGAAGCTCTCTATGCTGCTGCCGGCTGCATACTTCTGTCCTTTGCAGTAGGTTTACTGAAGACAGGCGTCGCGACCACCTGTATCAACATACGGCTCTCGGATGGCCTACACTTGACCATCCACGACTTTGGGGTCCCGTGGAATTGCGTGTCACGCCATATGGGGAGCCAACTTGGCGTAGTTCCGCGACACCAACAGTCGGCGCAGGGGGATTTCCCATAGGCATTCTGCGCGGCCTCACGCCCTTGGCTGCTCTATGTTAGAGCAGACTCCTGGCTGTCTGTGCAATTTTAGAGCAAACTCCTGCCTGTCCTTGTACTTCGTCAAATAGAACTGTGTAAATGGCATAGTGAGAAGGTGTTGCAGACCTCTGTCCCTTACGTCCCATACCAACGTCTGGACCTTACTGTCATTCGACATAGTTCGGGCTGAAATGTCACAGATGTGCTTCAGACAGAAATTACAAATCGAAATAGCCTCTTATAAAATCCTAATGCGGGGAGTGATATCATGGTTTAATCATGATACTAAATCTGGCGACATTCCGTGAATCTGCACCTCAGGGCACCGGATTTTCCCCAAAATCTCATGATGATCAGTAATGAGAGCAACGCTCGTGCTAGCGCCGCCAACTTGCGGTATGTCCCATCCGCCATAGTTGCGCCATACCCTGATACTTCAACACAACCTAACCCTGTGACCGACGACCAGCTTGGTACTTCGCATGCTGTGGACAAAACAGACTACAGCACGCAATAAGCATGTTACTTATTTACTTGGATCTCTCCCCTGTTCTGAACACCTGGCCTGTCTATGTACTTTTTTAAGCGGCTCCCGTTTATCATAGAGGGGAGAAACTCACCATTTAACTTGGCTAATTGAACTGCACCCCCATCAGTAACTCTCTGTACTACATACGGTCCTTTCCAGTGTGTTTTAAACTTGCCGGGGAACTTCATGAATCTGCTGTCATAAAGGAGCACAAGATCACCCTGTTGAAAATGTTTTCTCTTGATGTGCCTGTCGTGCCACGCTTTTTCTCGAGCTTTCTGCACCTGTTGCTGGAAGCCTGCGACAAGTCTATCCTCCTCAAGTTGTACTATCTGCTGCAGCCTTTCTGTGATTATGGCAGGGTCATCCATCTTAGTGAAAGCAGAGATCCGGAGGCTGGGAACAATATATTCCATGGGCATGACAGCTTCTTGTCCATATACTAGTCGGAAGGGTGTATGGCCTGTCAATTTCTTGCAAGTAGTTCTGTAAGCCCATAGTACCGCTGGAATCCGAAGGTCCCAATCATTCTGGTTAGCGTTACAAACCTTTGTCAGTGCCTGCTCAAGGATTTTGTTAAAAGCTTCGACAGTCCCATTGGCTTGTGGGTGATATGCAGTACTTTTTTGATGATAAACTTGAAATTCTTTGGTCAATACTTCAATAGTCTTGTTCAGGAAATGCGACCCTTGATCACTCATAAGAACTTTGGGGCACCCAAATCTGGATAATATGTTGTCGAAGATAAAATTCGCAGCAATAGCAGCGCTGCAGGTCTTGACAGGTTGAGCCTCGGCCCAACGGGTAAGATATTCAGTTGCTGTAATGATATAGCGAGCGCCTGACTTTTTCGCAGGTGGGTTAATGGGACCAATAAAGTCAATGGCCCATTTATCAAAGGCCTGTAATGTTATCTGTGGAGCCAGGGGCATTTCATCCCTCCTAGATGGTTTACCTGTCCTCTGACAGATGTCGCAGCTGTGGCAGTATTCTCTTGCGTCTTTGTGAAGTGTGGGCCACCATAAGCCAGCTGTCAAGATCTTTTGTGCTGTTGCTTTTCCTGCATAGTGACCTCCTGCTGCACCAGAGTGTGCTTCTGCCAATATGAGGGGTTTTTCATGTTCCAAGACACACCTGCGTAATATCTCATCTGGTCCCATCTTATACAGATGTCCTGCTATTAAAGTGAAGTCTGTTGTGTAGTCAGTTCTGCGGGGGTAATACCTGTAGACAAATACTGAGCAATGTCCTGGAAATAGTCATCAACTATCTGTATAGCAAATAATTGTGCATCGGGGAGGCCTTCATCTATATTGGTAGGTTCCTTACCGGAGTCGAGCCTCGACAAGTGGTCAGGTCCTAGGTTAAGTCGTCCAGGCTTAACAATGATCTCAAAATCATATTCTTGAAATAGAAGTAACCATCTGCATATTCTTCCTCCTAGCACAGGTTTATTGACTAAGTACTTCAGAGCAGAATGGTCAGTAAACATCTTAAAATGAGAACCTAGAAGATAATGCCGAAATTTTTGTAATGCATATACCATAGCAAGACCTTCACGTTCTGTCGTAGTATAATTTTTCTCCGCCGTAGACAACTTCCTGCGGGCAAAAGAGATAGGGTGATCAATATTACCTGCGCCTGGCTGAGCGAGCACCGTACCCAAAGCAATAGAGGAGGCATCCACATGCACATGAAATTCCTTGTTCCAATCAGGGAATACAAGGATAGGGGCGGTGACCATTTTTTCTTTCAGAATGTCGAGGCTTGCTTGGCATTCTGGAGTCCATTCAAACTTGACATCTTTCTTTAGTTGCCTCTCCATTGGGGCGGTAATCTTGGCATATCCTTGGATAAATTTCCGATAGTAACCAGTGTGACCAAGTGTTGTTCGAAGTTGTTTGACTGATTTTGGTGGTGGCAGGTTTACAATAATAGCGATTTTTGCAGGGTCCATCATCAATCCCTGCTTGCATACCACATGACCCAGTAGGATGCCAAAAGGTGCACAGAAAATGCATTTTTTCAAATTCAAGGAGATTTGGTGCTGTCTGCATTTATCCAACATAAGTCTCAAACTAGTTAGATGGTCTTTTACGAGCCCAAAAATAGTCCAGTCATCAAAATAGACTTCTAAAAATTTATGTATGTATTCCTTAAAAGCGGAAATGACTACTCGTGAAAATATGGCAGGTGCATTCTTCAACCCAAAAGGCATAACGGTATACTGGAAGGACCCCATTTCGGTAGCGAAGGTTGTCTTGTGCCGGTCTTCTGGAGCAATTCGGATCTGGTGGTAGCCCGAAAACCCATCGGTAAAAGAGTATATTTCTTGGCCTTCGACATTGTTGAGCACTTCATCTGTAAAGGGGGTGGGGAAAGGGTCGTGCAGACAGGCATCATTGAGTTTCCTTAGATCGACACAAATTCGGATTTCACCCTTAGTCTTCTTCTCCTGGCCGACCATAGGGCTGACCCACTCAGATTCTTCAACAGGTTCAATTATTCCAGCAGCAAGCATCTTTTCCAATTCTAGCTTAACCTTTTCCTTGTATTTTGGATTCAATCTATAGGGGCGCTGCTTCACCGGCTTGGCATCAGGTTTCAGGGGGATCTTCATTACCCCGATGTCTCCCAAGATACCTTTCATTTCAGAGAACTTTGTCGGAAACAGATCTTGGTATTCCTGAAGTAGTTGAGTTACCTTGCTTACCATCTCGTCATCCCAATAGTCGCCAATGGTAGTGAGCTTAGGCTGAGCGTCGGATCCAATGTTAACGGTGCGCGTCTTCAAGGGTTGTGTCACTTCGGGAATTGCAACTGCCGGTCCATGCACATCACAATATCCTTCTGATTCTGGGATAGCAAGACTGCGCGGATCCCCTTCTTCATCGACTGTGAAATTATAACATTCGACTGCGAAGGCTTCTTGTGCAGCCCAATCAGGATGATTTTCAGTCATTTCTTTCTCATTAAATACCTTAGTGTGGATGACCCTGATAGCTGCATCTAGGGCTGGACAGACATCGTTACTAGAAAAAGTATTGACAAAGCTATGAACAAGACAATCCCAACTTACAGTATCTCGGTGAAGTTCAGCCTCCGCGTACCAGTTCTTTGCCAAGGGTCCCAGCGTGTGAACAAATCGATGTACCCAGTCATCCTGAGGGACATACTTCCATGCCTCGTAGCAGTTGCTGAGATGGTCCTGGGGGCACGTTTTTCCATCAAATTTACTTCGTACTGTGGTCAACTGATCCGAGAACCGTAGGCGAATGAGCGTCTGACATACGTCCCAGGTGGGGATCTGCTTCTTGTGGCTCGACCACCATCTGATTGCGGTAGCTCTGAATGCTGACTCGAGGACGTCCATGATTTGTAGGGAAGGGATCTGAGCTGAGATGTGTGCGATAAACAATGCCGGATCTATCGAACCATCATACACAGGGATATGTCGGGTCTGTGAGTCGACCCACCTGATAGACTTGGTCAAGCAAGCATTGCTGTCCTGATGGAGCTCAGACAGACGGTTTTGCCAATTTTTGAGTTCCCCTTCAGGGTCCGTCATACAGGAGCTACCAGACTCCCATCCCGTGGTCGGAGACTCCATGGTACCTTCGTTCTGCGCCATGATAGGAGATATAGGTTTCACATCAGCCAGATCGTTATGGTAGATTGGCTCAGTATACCGTTCCCCTTGTGAAGGATCTAGGGGCAAGATGACCCTGAAGTCTTTCCCTTCGAAGACCATCTGTCTCTTTTTGAGGTTGATTACTACGGCATTTGCCATTGCCCATTCAATTCCTAATAGGGCCGGGTAAGGGTTGCTGTCATCAATGATCTCAATTACTTCGAAGTCCACGAAGGTACTAACTACGTCAATATCTATTTGGAGATCCAGGAATCTTCCTAAGGGTACAATATTTTGCTGGTTGGCCAGCCGTAACTGAATAGGAGACCAGGCAAGGGTAGGTTTCCCCATTTGTTCCCAGGTTTGTTTGGTTAGAACATTGACATCGGATCCCAAGTCCAGGATAACATCGGTCATGTCATATGCCCCGATCTGAGCATTCAATCGCATTTCCCTGCCGGTCCGGCTGACTCGATGAACGGTTTTGTCCTGGGCACCAGTTTGAAAAGATTCACAGGTAGTAAGGATGTTTTGCAGCTCATTCAGAGCAGATTGATAACTTAAAAGCTTAAGGCAGCTGTGCAGGAAGGTAGATAGTACACTTTCTTTATCCATCGACGCGTCGTAGGGCGGTAAAGGAAGCTGCGCAGGGACACTGGGTAGACTAGGGCCAGCAAAATATTTCTTGGCCGCCATGAATGTCTCTTTTTCTCTGAGGATATCAAATGCCAGAATTTTTTCAGGGGCCTTCCGAATTAGAGCTTCGATAGGGTGGTTTGGTGGTTCCTGGATATGTGTCGTAAGTCCACTTCGAGTAACGACATTAATAGTCGCCACAGGGCGGGACTCTACAGAAATCATCTGAAGGTTCTGAGTAGGGATAGTCTGTCGTGCCTGAATTTTAGCGATCAGCTGAGGGCACTGTTCGATCACATGATCGACGGCGCGGCAATACCGACACGTCGTAGTTGGGTTTCGACAGTCGCGAGCCAAATGCCCGTCTTGTTTACAATTATAACACACGATTTGGTTTCGGCCTCGCCCAGCCATGCCGCCACGCCCTCCAGGGGGACCGCGGCCAGAGGCACCCCCCTGGTAGCCATAACTGTCGTTAGGTGGGCCTTCCGTGTGCACCCTGTAGGCATCATAGGTGCGGCACTCCTCTTCCTTATGACCGATAGATTTGCAAAATTTACAGTAGGGGTTCGCAGGTCCCTGCGCATACTTTTGCAGCAGATAACAGTGCTCAGGTCGATGTTGGCCGGTCATTCTGCAAAGCTCACAATAAAGAACCTGTGGTGGAAAGGGGTTCGGTGCACCGGTCTGCAGGTACTTGGCTATTAAAGGGCACCGTTCCTTATCATGTCCTTCGGTCCGACATTGCGTACACCACCCGGCTTCGCCGTCAGACTTTCCCTTTTTCATCTCGCGGAGTTCCAGTGCCATCGCAGCTAACTGCGCTTGGATTTGAGCAATCCCAGAGTCATCTCCGACAGGGGCAGTCTCTAGTTTCATTGCGATTTCTAGGGCCTCTTGCTGGTCAGCAACCTTCTGTTGCATGAGTGGCGTTCTGATATGCGGTAACAATGCAGCAATAAACCATTCCTTGTGCTGCGTAGGACTAATGGTAAAGCTGACCTGGTCCAATAGAACTTTGAATCTCTGATCAAACTCCCAGACTGATTCGTCGCGCCGCTGTTGAATCTCTTTGAGTTCGGTGATGCTCTGCGACTCCGATTTAGGTTTCTTAAATTCTTTGATTATGGCCGCCTTGATTCCATCTAACGTAGGGCTCTTGTTGCTAGAAAATTTCATGAACCAAGTCAGAGCCCTATCCCGAAAAGATGTAATCAGCTGCGCGGTGCGCACATCGGGATCGGTAATTTTTTTTGCGGTCCAGACGGCGTCGCAGAGGAACCAGAACTATTCTGGGTCTTCGGAGCCCGTGCCTTTAAAAATGGGGAGTTTAATATCATCAACGAGGTGGGCCATGGAATTTCGGGCGGTTTTGGGAAGGGGACTGGCGGTGGAAGGGGGGGGATTTGCACGGGCAGACTGGCCTGTGGCCGGAATACTTGAACCTGGTTGACTCTCAGACTGCGGCGGAATGTCAGGGGTAGCGGGGCGGCGTTGCGGAGTAGCTGGCGGGTTTTCAATCTCAGGGTGGTGTGCGGAGTCTGATTCTTCAGGATTTACAGGGGTGGGCACGGTGATCTGGCTTACGGGAGAGGGGCTAAAATTCGGCTTATACCTTTTCCCGTTTCGCAGCAACCCGCGTTGCTCGTCCGAGAGACTGGCACTTGCAAACATATGTTAGTACGACTAAACTAATAATCGGGTGCCACAGCAATATACCCGGATTCAAACAGCAATATACCAATAGTATTTTAACTTTTAAGCCTAATAAATTCAAAACTTACCACGGAGATCTTTGAAAGACTGCCGTTCAGCGTCACGGAAAGAAGTACTTGTATCAATAGCAAACTCATTGCAAACAGATCTCAGCGACCCAATGACTGATGTCCTTCATCGAGGGCCCCCAGAACATAGCCCTTGTGGTACCAGGTAAACCCCTCGCGAGCAGGTACTGAGTTCAACCGGCAACGGAACCAATTTGTTGGGCACTTGGGCAGACCCGGGTTAACGCTTTATACGTCGCACCAACAAAAGACCCACTGTGTTGGCCCTTTCGGCAACAACCTGCGCGCAGGTTGCAGTCTCACCCGAAACAGCAATGGGGTGCCGCAGAATCAGGTTTCTGCATGCAGAGAGGGGTATTACTGTACCTTAGCCTTTCTAAACAATTATTAATCAACTTCTTACTACTTATCATTCATTCACATATAACTTCACAGCATAAGAAACAAACCAAACTTGCATAACCCACTACAGGGAATTCACAACGAGGCTTAGTATTAGCAGAGATCTTATATTATCAGATATATTCAGTTTAATGCATGAAAATGACAGAAACAGGAACAACACAACAAAACCACAACACCAAATATAACGTGGTTCACCCCCAGTGTAGGGGCTACGTCCACAAACTGCATTTTATTCCTCTTTCCTCAAAACCACAGTTTATCTGCGCACTCAGCTGCAGATTCCTTCAGCTCTTCACAGCCGCGCACACAGCAGCAGGCTTCTGCGCACTCAGCTGCAGACCTTTCTTACTTTCTTACAAAAACCCTCTGCGCACACAGCTGCAGAGGTCGTCCACGCACACAGCTGGGACTTGACCTTTCCTTACAAAATCCAACCTTACTTCACCTTATCTTTCTTACATCAAAAAGCCTAACCTATCCATTTTCCATAAGCGCTTATTTATATTGCGCAGCTTTACAAAAACCATGGTCTTAAACCATGGGCACCCACAAAACCATAAACCCTGATTTTAAACCATGGGTTTATTACAAACAGAGAGGGTTTTGACTTACCCTGACACCCCTAAGACTATTTTGACCCAACGCTCCGCTTACAAATTAACTGCAGAGTTACCCCCTATGGAGTATGCGCCCCAACAACTTGCACTTGGTATAGTTTGCTTATAACAATGGACAGTAGGAATCCTTGGGGATGAGTTCATATGAAGCTTTGTATGGAAGAAGGTGTAGGACACCAGTGACTTGGGATAATCCAGTGAACAGGACTGTGCTTGGACCAGAATTGCTCAAGGAAATGGAGCAAGAAGTTGTAAAGATCAAGCAGAATCTAAAAGCACCATAGGACAGATAGAAAAGCTATGTAGATAACCATAGAGTGAATAGGGATTTCAGTGTTGGGGATCATGTTTACCTCGGAGTGAGGTCAAAGAAGAGTTTCTTGAAGCTTGGAAGTTGTTCCAAGATGTCACCAAGATATTGTGGGCTGTTTGAAGTGCTTGAAAGAATAGGGCCAGTTGCATATAGACTTGCATTGCCTACTAGCATTAGAGCTCATAATGTTTTTCATGTTTCTTTTCTTAAGAGATGTGTACATGAACCTAACCAGGTGATAAATTGGGATGTGATTCAGGTGGAACCCGAGGGAGAGTTACGAACCAAGCCAATGTGCATCCTCGACAGGGAGGTCACAATGCTCCGCAACCGGGCCATAAGTCTGGTAAAGGTGCAATGGGAGCACTACGGACCTGAAGAGGCTACGTGGGAGCTGGAGGATGCCATGCGATTGGCACATACATTTTTATTCAATTCTGTGGAATAGTGAGGCGATATCAGTGTAGCATTTTGTTCAATTTTGTAAAGCACTGAGGACAGTGCTATTGAAGGGGGAGGGGAATGTAACACCCTGGTTTTGACCCCATTAGCATTAAATGTACATGATGTATATATATTGTAATGAATCGTGGTGTGGAGCTAAAGGAAAAATCCCCACCATCGAATTGGTTGTGTTATGTTTTGGCAAACAAGATCATTGCCGATGGTATATCATGGTATATGGCACATATTAAGTTTTGTCATCATGTAAACATGCATTTCAATTAAATGAACCCAACCATCTACACTCACTGCAACCATAATGAAAAGGGCATGATTTTCCCAAGGATAGGGAGGGGGGAATTATCAAACCTTGAGCCTATGGGGAAAGCCATGTGTCAGCTGTTAAACCCCCTTTTACTTGTCACTACCCTTTTTTATTTGCTCACCTTCCCTTGTCTTATCCAACTACCACCTTAAATGTTCTGTTGAGTATTTGGGGCAATTATTGCTAAGGAGTGGAGTGTGTTAGGATTGTCAGTCCTTTCCCGTACGCACACTCCACCAGCAAATCGAACCTCACGTTGGGTAGAAAAAATGACTACTCCCATCATTCCACTCTCTCCATGATGGCGTTGGGCACTCTCCCGCACTTTTCCACTCGCCATCCTCCATTGTCATCCATCCTCACACAGAGAGAGGGAGGTCCTCTTCCTCATGTGGGGGATTATTTTTGTTGGGTCTCATGCAGCAAGAAGGGGAGCTGATTTTGGCCGCCATTCAAGTTTTCTACAGTGTGGTATCTAGTGTATTTTCCATCCGTAGTTTGGGGCCTATGTGTAATTTTCCCTCATGAACAGGTTGGGATTCTGTTGGTCTTTCCCATTTTCCAGACTGTGTGTCTTCCCATTGATTCAGTGTTGAAGGTCGGGGTGATTTCCTTCCCCACATTTTGGTTGTTGTGTTGCTTTTATGTTTTGGGCTGCTGTGGGATGTTATGGATTTTTTTTGGCCATGATAGGGCCAAGAACGACTTAGGAATTATTTTCCCTATCCAAGCTATGAATCGCTTGTTGGACTGCATGTATGCAATGGTTGGTCTTCAGACTGTGTTGGAGTAGGGATGAGGGATTGGTTTTCTTGGTAAACCTGGTGTGTTTGGGAACCACACAGACAGAGCTAGAGGGATAGCTTTCTTCTCCATAACCCCTGAATAGCACTGGAAGGGAAGTCATGCCTTGAGGGACTATGTAGCAGAGAAGGGGCTGATTCCTTGTGATGGGTGTCTGTGGGTGTCTTAGAAGTCTGGCTAGTTCTGGTGTAGGTGTCCTTAGCTCTTCAATGAGCTCACCAGCTTAGCATACCACCTTTCCTAGCTCCTTGATGGCCTGATAAACCAAACCATGTTGGCTTGGTTGTCTTATTGATGGCCTGATAAACCCAACGGTGTTGGCTTGGCTGATCTGTTGTTGGCCTGACAAACCCAACTATGTTGGCTTGGCTGATTTGTGTATCCTTGGATATGTGTAATCCTGCTTGTTCCTTATTCCTTGGGGAAATCATGGCCAACTCAGTGGTGGCAGCATTGCTGAGAGATTAAGGAGCACGCTGGCCTATGGTTGGGTGGAATGTTGCAATGGCATAGCTGGGTGCGGGATGAATTCTTTATAAGATAATTATTCTTGACCATTCCATCTCTGCATTTATATTTATTGTTAATGAATGTGATGAACATGTTGAATGCGTGTATGAACATATGTTTGCTTCCGTTGTATGATAAATGATTATGTATCTATGCATGTTCTAGTTCAAAGAATTCTATTGCAGCATTTGGTTTCAATTTTTATGTATGTTCATGTTCATGGGGCAGTCAGCCTAGATGTTAATGGTTAGGTAGCATCCTCTTCGTTGGTCGGAGGGTCGGGGACATTACAATTGGGGCATAATGATCATCTACGATATCGACACGGAACAGTTGTGCATCTGAAAATTCGTCATCAATATTCATAGGTTCTTTTCTGGTCTCAATGCAAGACAAGTGATCAGGACCAGCATTCAACCATCCTAGCTTCACAACTATTTCAAAGTCAAATTCCTAAAAAAGTAGCAGCCATCAATAGATATTCCCACCCAACACAGGCTTATTGACCAAATATTGCAAAGTGGAATGATTGATGAACATCTTGAAGTGACTGCCTAACAAATAGTGCCTAAACTTTTGCAAGGCATAAACCATAGCCAAGCCTCCTCTTTCAGTTGTTGTGTAATTTCGTTCAGTAAATGACAACTTCTTATTGGCATATGTGATCGGGTGATCCAAGTTACCCTCACCTAGTTGTGCAAGCACAGCCCCCAACGCAACAGAAGAGGTGTAGACATGCAAATGGAACTCCTTGCTCCAATCAGGGAATACCAGTATGGGTGTGGAGGCCATCTTGGCCTTCAGTGTGTCAAAACTTCCTTGAAATTCTTGACTCCTCTCAAATGCAACATCCTTATTTAATAGCTTATACATAGGGGCAGTAATCGCAGTGTATCCTTTGTTGAACTTGCGATAGTACCCCATGTGCCTCGGCATCGCCCAAAACATCTTCACATTCGTTGGGAGAAGCAAACTAAGAATTAGCATGATCTTCACTAGATAAACCAATAGACCTTCCTTACATACTATGTGTCCAAGTAGCATTCCAAACAGTACACAGAAAATGCACTTATTAGAATTTAATGCAATCTGATGCTGTCGACACCTTTCTAGCATCAATCGCAAGTTGTCGAGATGGTCCCTAATTGGCCCATAGACTGTCCAATCATCCATATATACTTGCAAGAACTTTTGAATAAATTCTTTAAACACAGTGACAACTACCCGAGAAAATATTGCAGGTGCATTCTTCAGCCCAAAGGGCATGATTGTATATTGAAAGCAACCCCATTCAGTGACAAATGTGGTCTTATGGCGATCCTCCTTTGCAATCTAGATCTAGTGGTACCATGAAAATCCATCTATGAAGGAATACATCTCCTGAACGCCTACTCCTTCAAGGAACTCATCTTTAAATGGAGCCAGGAACGGATCATGAATGCACGCATCATTCAACTTTCTTAGGTCGATGCAAACGCGGACTTCTCTGGTCTTTTTATCCTAAACCACCATAGGGTTTATCCACTCTGATTCTTCGACAGGCTTGATGATCCCAGCATCCATTCAATCTCAACCTTCACACGGTCCTTGTATCGTGGGTTCATTTGATATGGCCTCTGTCACACAGTTTTTGCATCTAGCTTCAACGGGATCTTCATCTCCTCGAGGTCTCCTAATATCCCCTTCATTTTTTAGAACTGCGTGAGAAAAAGATCCTGGAATTCATGTAGCAGGTCCATGATTTTGGCCATTGTTTCCTTGTCCCAATAGTCCCAAATATTGGCAAATTTTGGGTTCTCTTCTGACCCAATGTTGACTTTCTTGATATTCAGCGACTCACTCATCAAATCCGTCGGTATGTCTGGTGCTGCAACATCCCAGCTTCCTTCTGAATCTAGAATATTAGCATTCTTCAACTCATCATCATCTTCAGGTTCCCCAAATAGGTTGTAATATGTCATCATGGATTACATCAAGTAGTGCGCATGTGGATCAACTGGGTATGCGACAAGGATGGCCTTCAACACTATGTCACGGATGATTTGCAATTCATTATGTACCTCTAGGTTGGCATCCTATAAACTAAACATATGCACAAAGAAAAAGGACAACTCCTCCCAAGTGGCTATAGTTCTACACAGTTCTTCCGCTACATACTAGCATCTTGGCATCTAGTCCAGACTATGAACAAAAGCATGGACCCACTCATCTTTAGGTAGCGATGCCCATAAGGCCTGAAATTCCATCAAGTGACTGGAAGGATCATTCTGTCCATCATATCTCCCAACAGCATAGACCTTCGAATCACCGAAGCGCACCATCATCAATCTCCGACACTGTCCCCAGTCATGGATTGTCTGCTTGTGCGTCGTCCACCATCGGGCTAGGGTAGCCTTCAGTGCTACATCAAGGGCCAATACCCTTTATGGTTCAAACACTTTCTCTTCAAATAGTAGAAGGAATTCTAATAACTTTGGCATCCCTTCATAAATTTTCAACTCGATAGTCTCAGTTGCTACACGATGGAGAGACTATGTGATCAACCTGCATTTCCTGAACGACACCTCATGCAACCTATTTTGCCAATTTTCCAAAGCATCATCAGAATCAGAGGACGCAAAACTATCCCTATGCCATCCAAGTTCAACATCAATGGTAGGGTGGATATAGTCTTCATAGATATTATAGGCGTGATCCCAACTTCTATCGGCTTCATTCCTCACAGGTTCAATATACCAGCGTCCTTCCTGAGGGTCCATGGGAGCAATGACCCTGACATCCTGGTTCTCAAACATCATAACCCATTTTTTGAAATTGATAACCGCCATGCTATCATTGGCCCACACAATCCATAACAGTGCGATATAGGAGCCTCCATATTCAACCACTTCTATTATATAAAAATCAGCATACGTTTTCATACCTTCAACATCGACAACTAGGTTTAAGACATGACCAATGGGATGAACCTTTTCCTTATTCCCTAGTCATAGCTGCACCAACGACCATCCCAATGTCGGCTTCCCCATCAGTTGCCAAGTTTGCTTGGTCATAATGTTTACATCTGATTCGAGATTCAGAATAACCGAGTCAACCTCGTAATCTCTGATCTGGATGTTCATCCTCATCTCCTTTCCTATCTTCCTCTATTGCAAGGAGTTCACCGTGGAATCTTCAATGTCTTATCCCGGTGGTACAAAAACTTATTAATCTCTACAAGGGCTTTGGGATCCCTTGTCAATGACAGACAACTCTCAAAGAACTATTGCAAGGTACCATGCTACCGCGACGGTCCTGTATCTACAGATGGATCAAAAGCAGACAACATTTCGATAGTAGGTGACTTACCTGGATTTCTCCCGATTGTATGCTTGGCCTCGAAGAAGGTGTCTTTCTCCATTGTAATATCAAATGCTACCTTTTTCTTTCCAGTGAACCAAACTTTCTGACACATTCCATCTTCCCCTGTTGTCGCACCGACGCGAGTAACAACCCCAACATCAACATCCTTTGTTCGCTGTTTGGATTGAATTGTTGCAACCGTCGATCCTTGATTCAGGTTCTGGGATTGATTCAATGGTGGGTTCAGATTCAGCAGTGGATTCATCAACTGATTCTGAGTCTGTGCTAGGATATAATTCTGCATCGTTGGCTTGTTCTGCACTTGGAATGTTGGTTGGTTCTGAGTCTCCGCATTCTACAACTAAGGAATGTTCCCAGCCTGCCATTTTGCAACCGAAAAAGGGAAACCTTTGACATTATGCTTGCTTGTTGCACAGTATGTACACTGCGCATGGGGACACTCCCTATGATAGTGGTGAAATACCCTACAATTGTAACACTAAATGGATTCTTGGCCTCGTCCTCCTCCTCATCTGAAGCCTCCTCTTCATCCCCTAAATCCTCCATGAAATCCTCCTCGGACTCCTCCTTGCTAAAACTAAGGCTGGTCCAACTGCTGCTGCAGGGGGTTTGGTTGTTGCTGGACATAGTGCATAGCTTGAACATATTGTGGCTGAGGCTGAATGAGCAGTACCTGATTATACTGTGGTCGTGGCACAAACTGTGTTTGCGCTACAAACTGCGGCTACGGTGCAAAATGTGGCTGTGACATAAACTGTTGTTGTGGTTGCAATGAGATAAACTGCATATGGGTGGCATCGTATATTGCACTTGTACAACTAGTTGTGCCATCTATGGATACACTTGCATTTCCCGAGGGTCCTCACCTTTCACAAAGTATGAACCATATGTCCTTTCCTAAAGTAAGTCATAAGCTCGATAGTTTTTATCTTCGTTTCCTACGGACTGAAAAAAGGTACAGTATAGACTCTCTTCCTTGGTAACCATATTTTGCATGTAGTCAGAGTTCTCATGTCGATGCTGATAGACCTAACATATGCAGCACCATGTTACACCAGCGCATCTCAATGGGTTTGGGGATCCTTAAAGCAAATAATTTTGGAATGTTGGACATGTATCCTTGATGTATCCGTCCGCATGACACCGGGTGAACCAAAGTTCATCATGATCTTCCTTATCCTTCTTGATATATTGTAGTTGGAACATCATATTGTCCAACTGTTCTTGAATCTGGTTCATCCCAACCGTAGTTTCTCCTACTGGTAATGCTTCTAATTTCATCGCGATTTCCAAAGCCTTGCTCTGCATCGCAATATTTTGTTGCATTAGCAGTTGTCTAAGATGTGGGGCAAGCGCAGGGATGAACCACTCCTTGTGTTGAACATAGCTCATCTGGAAGCTGACTCGAGCCATCAAAGTCTTAAACCATTGATCAAAGTCCCAAATTGTTTCATTGGGGAACTGCTTGATTTCTTTCAACTCAGTAATGTACTGAGCCTCAGACTTTGACTTCTTGAATTCTTCAAATAACCCCTTACAGATTTCATCCAATGTTTTCACTATACCTCCCTAAAAAACCAGCATGAATCTCATCTACCAATCTAGGGCATGACCCTTGAGGGTGGTTGCCAGCTGGCTTTTCTCGACATCATCATCCATGGTCTATCGGGTGGTTTAGATCACCTCGCACAAGAACCAGTATTGCTCTGGGTCATCAGTGTCATTTCCATGAAATATTGGTGGCTTCATTTCGTTGCCCGCCATTCTGGGCCTTCTTCCTCTGGCTAGTACTCTACTCCTAGACTGCTGCTGACACGTAGAGCAAGTCGACGTAGAATGTGCATTTCTTCCTGGTGGTGGAGTAGTGCGCAGAGGTGTGGACACATTACTGCTAGAGTTCGAGCCTGCCGTTGTTCTAGGGGTAGCTTGGGACTTGTCATACTCGTTGTCATTGAAAGGTCTCTTTGTCCCGTATGGTTATCCTTCGCGGCATCGCACTTCGATTGCAGCAGGTGCTTCTCCTATCCTTTGCCTCTTCTCTTGAAACCTTGCTCCTCCTCTTATACAACCACTTGTTTCATCAGTGACCTTCAAAATATTACCAAAACTCATGCCCATATACCTCTTACACTTCCATGCATAGCCCCCCTTTCATTGTGGTGTCTACAACCTCCACACACCATAGTTCCACTACTCTTGGTCCATCTTCAGAATACCTTTTTTGCAAACAAGTTGTTTAATAGATAGCTGTAGAGACAACAAAAATATACCTTGTTGGCTATTGAAGAACTCCCTTTCTGCTTCGCTAAATGACTTAATGGTATCAACTGTAAACTCAGTAATGTATCCCTCTAGGATACTGTCCAATCATACCTCAACATCCTGTGATGCCTTATTATCTGTTTCTTGTAATTCCTGGATCAGCTCTAGAGTCCAAGATGTCATCTCTCCTCCTTGGAAGTTTTTATTCCTAGAAGCAAAATTCTCCAACCACTCATACAAGATGATAGGAAACTCACAGAAGAACCATTTGTGAGGACCGTCGTGAATATATATGTCCAACCAATTTCCCATCGACAACTTCGGATTCTGATTTTCTATTTCATCAAACTCTCACAGTTTTAGACCAAACCACTCCTTGATCTCTAGTCGAATTGAATGCCAAAACATATCATCCTTTCAATTGCAACTAGGTCTCGGCAACGGAACCTTTTGTTGAAAAAAACCCACCAGCAAAGCCTCACCAATAGGGGTTCTCACTTTGTCGATGCCCAACTAGCGTAATATCTCTGAGCACTGGCCCAGATAGGTTTTACCCTTCCCAGTAACATCTGTAGAGCAGACGAAGTCTAACCAGAGATGTTCAAGCGAGAGCTGTCGGAACTAAGTTTTCGGTAGTAAGAAGGGAAGATATGGCATCTACGGCTTCGACACCATAACTATCAGATTACTCCAAGTCACTTAACATAAATAAGAAAATTATCACAATTCATATTCACAACTATGGATCTAACATATCACATCATTCATTTATCACACTAGTGTTATCGCAGTAGTATCATTTAAGCTTCATCATCATCATTCATCAGAATTTTGATAGAATTAGGATAGATCACATCATCAGTTCATTGCAAAAATGTTAGTAAATCATAAATAGATTCAATACACTTCTCATTGACATCACAGCAGAGAAAATAGGAAAACAAAAGACAACATTTAGGCAACAACCATCATGTCATATTAATTCTGCACAACAGATCCAAAACAGATAATTATTCTCCACAGCAGGAGACTGATTACATCCCAAAATTCAGTATCTAACATAGATAGATTGCAGATTGTTTAAAACAAAAGACTCATCATGATTGTAGACAGTTCGCAACATATGGATCACTCTCAGATATTGACTTGGACTTGTATCACATTGATCATGATCCTCTTACAATTGCAAAGCTAGCTCTATATATAGGCTTGCGCCTTTACATCAAAGGTCCACTTCTAACTAACTTCTCACCACTAATGACCTATGTCCACAAAACATGGTCAATTAATACATTAGATATTCAAAAGCAGTTATTCTTCCACCCATCGCACTGATCTGGCCTTGTGCGGTGTCATGTGAGCTTGTGCAGCTACCACGACGCTGCACAACTCACTTACCCAAAACCCCTACCAACATATGTAACCAATAAAAATGGGTTTTGATCGGGGCTCTTTAACTAAATCTCCATCTCGATCCACTAGTGCATCATTAAAATATCTTTCTTCCCTATTGTGTGAATAAAGTGATGGACCCACTGGCCTCAGATAAACTGGGAACAAATGGATAGCAACTGGCCGATAGGGTTTCAAGTTGTATGGGGTGTTTTGGCTTCATGTTCATGTTTCTTACGGCTATTCCCCGAGATTTATTATATTGGTTGGACTTGACTTTGATTTCTTGTGCTTTCCATAGATTATTTCTCTTGACTTGACTTACCATAAAAGCTTGGACTTGCTGTTAATCCCTACACCCATTTAGAGAAGCTCCGGGCACCAGTGGTAACTCTAGGAAGCAAGTCTCATAGGGGATGAAGAAGCAGGATATATAGAGGAGGTTTTCTATCCTATACTTGTTGGTTTCTAGATTATATCCATATAGGTAATGGTTAGGTCAATGGGAAATTACTCTCTTCATGTGTAGGTCACGGATGGGAATTATTGCTTCTACTGTCAAATATGTTTATAACTTTACTTAGATTATGGATCTTACTACTCACCTTACCCGAAAATATTATTAGGATATATTAAATTGTTCATAAGGGTTAAAAGGTATTCTTCAGGTGGAAGGAAATAAAATAGTATTTAGTTATTTAAGAGGTTATCTTCTTATTAAGCTCTACTACTAGAAATGGATTTATATTAGAATATTTTTATACTATTTACTATCATAAACATACAACAATCAATACATAAAACCAACCAAGAACTAATGATCCACTACCACCACTTATTACAATCCATGAAAAATAAAGCCACAGGGAATCATTGTTATAGAAACTAATTGCCTTCTCCTTAGGGTTTAGTTAGTCAAAGCACACTTACTCCGATATGAGGGATCACCCCTAGATTAAGTATCTTTATGAGATTGAAGGAGATTGAAAACAGGAGATCTAGGAACTCCTAGTATAGGAACTCATAACAAGAACTCATAGAATATACAGGAACTACTAGAATATATAAATTATGATTTAGTAAATAAAATGTCTATTGAAGATATGAATATATCAAGCCTTAGGATCTATTATGTATCTTTATGGTTCTATTACTCGCTACTATAAGATCTATTACTATTTATCTACTAAAACAACAAGGAATCAACGCTACTAAAAGAAAATTGATCAAGTAGAGAAAGATTAAATATTAGAGAACACCATGGCTACTATTAGGACCCTAAACCTTATTATACTGGCCTTTGACCCACTCTTTTATAATGTAATATCTCCTATTGTTAGTTGCATCATTCCCAATTGTTATTCTAGCTTGTTATCAGTCAACAAACTTATCCCGGTCCTTTTCGGTTTTGATATGTTATGCTTTGAAAAGTACTTCCTCACACGATATAATCTCACGTATCCTTAAGAGTGCCTTACTTTTAGGAGTGACCCGACAACAAACCACTGCATGAGGAGGTATTTGTCAATAGTTTATGGTATTAGGATAAGTGGATATTTCAAATGTAATATTATCTCTGGGATTTATTGGGCATTTTCCTATTTCCTTCAATTTATTAGTCCCAATATTTTCACTTACATTTTTAGTCTTAAAGAATAAGATTAAGCCTTGTCTTATATAATCTTTCCTTCATGTATGATTTTCCATTAAATTAATGAACCAAGGATCACTTTTATCCTTGATGTGCCAAAAAACTGTACCATTTGCTTGATTTTGTCCGGAATGTCCAGGGCATCCCCATTTTTATCATATCTGAATCCTTTGTCTTCTCGAGTTCTCGTCACCCTCTAGGTAGGGAGTTTCTAGTATTAATGTTAGCCATATTTTCTATGGAAAAATGGTTCAATGGTGGTATCGAATTTATAGGTGAGTTCAACTACTTCTTACTTTAATCTTAGGGCTATCAACTGTTATGAGTAAAACTTCCAACTGTTGAATCCTTGCTTTCTGAAGGTGCGAAGCCACTTGTCCTTCCAAGGGAAAGGGTCTCCACTTCTTTTTTGAGTTTCTTTATTACTTTCTTTATCTTATCAATCTGACATTCTTGGTATTAATCCTTCACATGTGACAGTGGGAACATCATTACATACTTTAAATGTCTGCTAAAAATATTTCCAGTTTGAAACTTCTGTTATATAATCTTGAATAAGACCATAAGAAAATTCAATTATGGAAACTAACACTACAGAAAATCTTTTCAAGATGATGTGAAGATGTGTCAATAATAAAGAGGATGAATCTCAATTATTTGAATGAAAATATCATAGGCAATAGAATGTGAGGAAAGAATCCTAATACTCTTTTTTCTTTGTGTGCTATCTTTAATATTGTTGCAAATATCTCATATTTCTCTTGATATTTATGAGTTTTTCATATTGCTATTTTTTTGGAAATTTTCAAAGTTTTTCAGGTCCAACTTTATGCTTGCTGATATTTTCCCTAGTATTTCCAATAAGTCTCTTTCCAATATTGATCTTTATCCTCTGTAACTTTTCAATGGTGGAAGGAGCCAGACTAACCTTCTAACACTTCCTTAACCTACCTCAAGGAGTTCATTAGGTATGTATAAAAGGCTCAATCATGATTTCAAGACGAAATATTATGAGAATCAAATTCCCTGCTATTAGGAATAGCCACTTGCAGTATCAGGGGCCATGTCTGATGTGCATGTGTGGTGGTTCCATTATAATTTACGAGCACTTGGTAGTTGTCACCCCCTAACTACTGGACTAACGTAGTAGGATCATACTTCTATGCCAACATTTGTTACAAGGTTTGGGCATATTAAGCCTAAATATAGTCTCCATCATGTCCTTATATAATCACACCTAATATCTACCAATACTCCAAACATTTGTTGAGAATTTACCATTGATTAGCAATGGGTACCCCTTCACAACCTTTAGGTTAGTTCAGCAAAGCACAACCCCTTATCATGTCTAATAATAACCAAAGTGGGCGCTAATCAAAGTTACCAGACTCAGAATAGGGAAAAACTAAACAAGCAAAAGAGCCAAGAGTTTGACTAGGGTTGGGAAAAACTCAGCAAGTACAAAAACATAAATATGAATAAATACACAAGTACAGAGACTCGGATTGGGAAGAACTCATAAATAATTCAACAAGCAGAGTTTGACTATTGATTGCTAATAAGTCAAACTCGCATTAACCAATTCAAACTCAACTGACCCCAAATTTGACACACGTCGAACTAGAAAAAAAAAATCTAGCCCAATCCAAGTCAAACTCGTACTTAAGCAAATTTAACTCTGATTCCTATGATAGTGGCATGAATAACCATGGGGGAATCAACTAGGATTTTAGCTAATGACAAAAACTGAAATTGAATCAAACAATATGATGAAGTAATTGAGACAATAAGATGTCAACAAGGTCGAAACACACAAAAGCAAGTGCTAATTTTAATTAAGATGCAACACACCTTGTGAGAAACCCTGCATATTATACTATTCTGAAGAAATAGTGGAGAAAACTGGAAAAAAAACCTCTCAAGGATATAGACAAAACAAATATAAAAAAATTTCCAAAATTATTTCACTGACTTATATGCTGAGTTGTTTACATGATCTCATGCTCAATAGAACCAGTTTCCATGCATCTAAAATTGTGTCTAAAGACATTCGGAGGGGGAAACCCTAAGATGAATTTGATATGCACATCATCTCCTATCTCCTACAAAATATCACAACGATCATATAGACCACTTCTATACATTTGCATGAGTAAACCCATTGTGTGAAGCAGGTGTTGTTTAACTAGCTTGAGACTCTTCCCCAGATGTAGTTCAAATTTTCAAAATATGGTGTGTTCAGGTGTATTCTATGATGAATAAAAAGTGCAACCTGGAATCATCCCCTTTGGTAAAGAGCATAGACAATGGTATTTGAAAAATCGTTTTTTGCTAATTTTATTTTCTTTTATCTAAATTTCATTACTGTTCAAAAAATCATTATTTTTAGCATTTTACTGGGTTTCCTATTGATAACTTGTCTAAACTCAAAAGATCTGTTGCAGCTGCAACTGTTCCCAAATTTCTGGAAATTTTGGACCCTCCTTTTTTATCTTGTTTGCCCCACTCTGCTACATGTTGGATTATTTGAGGTTTTTTCCTTGCTATTTGAGTTTTCGTCTTGGTCTGTGCATATTTTGGACTGTAAGGCTCTGCCGGTTGTACGTTGTTTCATCTGTGAAGTTTAAAGCGGGTTTTTCAGTCATCGTTCTGTCGGGAGTCAGTTAAACATGGTGCTGATAATTAGAGACTTTAGCTAAAATTGGATTCTGTTTTGAAAAGACCTTGCCTTTCATTTTTTTTTTTGAATTTTTTTTTGACTTCGATCAGAGGCCACAGGCTGATTAACTTCCGTCGTTGCGGCTCCAGAATAGGCTAAATACCCATCGGTCTATTTGTCTTTTCGCCGATGTCTAGTTTTTTGTTTTTTCGATGTCGATTAGTTTGCGGTTTTTCTTAAACTCTGAACTTTTTCCATTGCAGCTATGTAGCTCACTAGCCATCCGATGCCTACAGAGGATCCCACACCCGATGTTTTATCGTGTCTTTTTTAGCCTATGTGTTGGGAACCCTAGAGTGTAGGTTACCCGTCGTTGCGGCTGCGTAATCCACAAATGAGCCAACATCAAGTGTTCTGATTTGTCAATGGAGGTTTTTTATGTGCTCTTTTCTTAATCGTTCCGCCGTTTGTTATGAGGTCATTTTTTTTCCGTAAGAGACCTGTATGCCTTGTTTAGGTTGAATTTCGTACATAAGAACCGGGCTCTGTTTTTTCCTCTTTAGTACCCATTTTTAATATCATGGTTTATGTTTATTAAAGATAGACGGATTTAATGATGAATTCTTGTTGTTTGCAGACAGACATGGCAGTTTCTCAGATCCCGTTGAAGATTATTGCGACAAAGAAGGTGCAAATTGGAGGACAAAGCATGTTAAAGCATAAGGCGGCAGAATCGTTGCTCGACAAAAAATATTATGAGGGACTGCTAGGAGACCGAGGAATGGTCGAGCATAATCATTAGAGAGAAAAGGCTCATGCTTGGGCACTCCGTCAGTTACCTAGATTTTCCTGGGTTTTTATAAAATCTTTATCTGGAATGTAACGTTTGGAATCATGAGCATTCACAAAGTGATAAAATAGTGAGAGGGAGCGGTTGGGGAGCCGAAAGGTTTCCCCCTTCGGTATATGTATGGGAGAGTGAGACAGAAAAGGGGATTTTTCCCAGAGGAACTTGTGAACCACTTGTTGTAAGAGGAGCTACTTCATTTTACAATAATAAATTACAAATTTTTGCCTGTTGGAGAAAGTGTTGTGTGGAATGTTCAAATGTGATAAAATGAACAATGTTGAAGGGGAACTATTTCTTTTTCAGCTGTGTTTCATTAACTGTGAGAGCGTTCTAACTTTTTGAACCTATGTTCTTTTTTGAGTGTTCTCTGGTTTATTCTGTGATAATTTCCACTATGGGTAATGAATGTTTTAACAGTTGACGAGCTATCTTGTCATGTATATTTTATTNTAGCTATCTATGATTTATCTTAACATATGAACTGTACTACATTACTCATGAATTGATAATCTTGCTCCCTAGGGATAGCTTAGTTAGTATTGTTTTTTCTAGTTGTGTGTGATTTAGATGCAAGAGAGTCTAAGATGAGAGGTAAGAACCTGCACATCACATTGTGACCACTCCTTGCATTCTTCATCAATCTACATTTTAGATAGGCACTTGCATATCATACTTAAATCCAAAATACAAAAATACATACGGTGGACCGGACCGCAATCGGTAAAACCCTTTGTTTTTGTTACTTGACCTATGGTAGCTGGACCGCAAACTAGACAGATTCCCTACACCAAATAGTCACGGGCTAGTTGGGAACATTGAATTGGGAGAATCCCTTGCTGTTGCTGCCCGTGAATTTCCAGGCCTCAACAAGACCTTAAGCTTCCATTCCAGTAAGAAAACTGGAAAAGTGCACCAAACTAGAACGTGTTGTATGTTATTTATAGACACTTAATCACCTAGGCCTTAAAATAGCCTTTTCCATGATAACAGATACAATACAAAATATGCTTTTAAAGCATAGCTATGTTGCACATTAAAGCCCCTACAAGGGCAAGCATGACAACTAGGGCTAAAATAGATATTATCCAACGTCATTCAGAAAGTATATGATCACTAAAAAACATGCAACTCAGACGACCCAAAACAAACAAGAAAATGGAATTGTTAACTTGATGGTTCAAAGGATAGAATATTTAGTTCTTGAAACTGATAGTCACTGAAAATAATATTGTAAAAATAGAAAACGTTGTAATCCAAAGTCTCTCTCTAAAACGTTCCAAACCCTGGTAGTCTGATTGTACAGAGGTCATAATCTCTTTCTCTAAAACCAATAAAATCACTTAGGGAATTATTAACAACAAACATACAAATAAAATCACCTACTATATAAAAACAAACAGTTCTTGAAACTGATCTAATCACTACAAAGAACATTGTAAAAGCAAAAAATGAAGTAACCTTCTCTCTCTTCCCTAAACATTCCATACCCTAGCAATGTGGTTGTACATAGGTCATAGACTCTAATTCTAACACCAATAACATCACATAATGCAGTGTTAACAAATAAAAACACCCAATGCAGAAAAACAATCTTCAATTCTTGAAATCGACATGGTCACATAAAATCACAATGTAATAGCATAAATCAAGTAAACCATAGTTTTTTGACACACATAGACGCCTTCCAAGATCCTGGTAATCTTATTGTACAGAGGGCATATAAGCTCTGATTCTAAAGAAATTTTTAAGGAAGTATTAACAAAAGCATACAAATAAAATCACCCAATACAGAAAGTCCTTCCAGGACACTGATAACCAAACAGGTATCCAAAAGAAAGAAATGTGGTCACTCATAAACTTGCATGTCCTACAATAAAAATCCATATATTTTCAATCTAATAATGCTCTGAAATTCAATACCAGCAAAAATAATCCCAATTAAAAATGAATTGCAATCATACCCATGAGACAAAATTATGAAAAGAAACTAAAATGCCAACAGAAAACTTTATTGGGTTGAAGAAGACGAGTACTAGTATGTAGAGTTGATAGAAATGTAGAGGTTTAACCAAAATTGGAAATACTTGAAATTGGGACTTCCAAATAAAGAAGTGCTGCGAGGAGGAAAGAATGCAAGAAATCTTTCCGTTTAGCATTGAAATGAGGGCGGGCAGGGAGTTGTTATTTTCCCTACCTTGAGAAGTCTTCTTTGTTGTACTTTCACCGTTGGTTTTTTGTCGCTTTTTGTAATTTTGAATCTGGTGAAGCATTAAAAAATCCAATTTGACTTTGTGTTTAATCCAAAGGAATATCCTTAGAGCTCGAAAATGTGGAATTTTATAATTGGAAATGTGGTTTTGCATATATTTATCCCATATTGTTGGATGTATTTCGTTCGTTCGCTTTCTAGCACCCAACCGATAGCATTTGAATTTTTTCAAATGAATTATAAAATTTGATGACTTAATGTAAAAAAATAATAATTATTCAAAAATAATGAAAGGATCCATTCAATCAAATAACTCCACATGATCCCACTAAGAGACATACGAAATACATGAATACAGTGTCAATTTCATGATTTACTAAGAGACATACGTATTCCATGGAGACGGTGTCAATTTGATGATTTAATTGACATTATCAAGGTAATATTAATAACAGTAGAAAGTAGATTAAATGAAGAAAACTTAGAAGTAAAAAAATTCAAGACCTAGAACACTTGGCTGTTAGGCATTTTGTACAAGAAAAACAAAACAAGTAGATGTTAAACGTGGTTAAAATTATAAAACAAAAACAAAACAAGTAGATGTTAAACATGGTTAAAATTATTATATTAATTTTGAAGTTATTAAATATAACAAATGCATTGTATTTTATGTTATGTCAGTGGCACTACTTGTATGGATATTCACTATTTAGTTGACACATCCACTTTTTTCATAGTTTTTATTATATTAACTAGGGTGGTGATTTGGATGGGAGGAAATCCACTTCTAAGTGTTATTGACTCTTGGTTGTGGACCAGATTCTTGGTGTTGCAAGAAGAAGTAGGTTATTGGTCTCCCTTTCACATAAGTAGAATATAATAGTATTTCTCTCACTGGTACACTTCTTGCCTATATGCAAATGATTATTTACTAGTTGGGTTTTCCTTAAGAAAATTCCACCACATAATTTTATCACAATTAAATCACCATTCAATGTATTCATAATCACACGGATCATAATGAGAGAAAGCACATCAATATCTAGCTGCACTATATTTGGTACCTCCATTCTTAAGCACAACTTGTACCAATATGTGTCCCTTTAGTTGATCAACATATGGACATATTTGCTCAATCTTCACCCAATATCACCTTCACCAACTTACAAAGTTGTATTATTGAGGGAGAAGTGTCATTGAGAGGTGATGTGATTTAATTTCTTCTCTTTTTACACCCTTTTCCAAATCAATTGTGGATGTCTTCATTGTCCATGTGTCTTCATTGTCCATGAGTATTAGACACCCTTTTTCTAGGTGATGTGATTTAATCTTCACACATGTCTACAATGAACGTTATCTGTAATTTTAATTTCTAGGTTTGGTTAAGGTGAACCTAGTAAGTTAAATAAGGCTCGTAACCCATCCTTGGGGAAATCACCTTACCTCTTCAGTTGTGTATAAATACACAAACATTATTTATGTTTTCACAAATCATGATCTTTAGTTCATTCTTCTATGAGTGATTATTTTCAAACATTGTGATCATTCATTTTTATGCAAGTGATTTGACCTAAGGGAACCATAAAGCACTGCACTCCCTTGTTCTTGGTTAGATTTGTTTTGTTCTTAGGTCATTTCTCTCTCTAGTTCATGTGTGCTTTTTTTATCTCTCAAAATGGTTATGCATATATTCATTTCCTTAATGTTGTTTATCTCTTTATTCATTGCAGAATTTGGGTTAGTTTTGGTTATGTTTGATTCTCTTGCTAACACTTATGAATATCAACATATTGGAATACTTAATAAATGAGTACCTTTAATATAGATCACAATAATATTTGTTTCATGTATTTAATGTCTCTCCTTCAAGTCTCGCATTAATCTTGATATTGCGGTAATAAAAAATGTAATGCCATGTATACTATGAGTCAAGTAAATAGGCTCCCAGCATGTGACCTATACAAAGTACCATCAACCTTTGGAGAATCACACTCGGTAAAATTGACACTTGATTGATATAGGTTAGCCATGGAAATTATTCCAAGATGCCATAAAATAGGTGCATTCAACTATTGTTTCACATGCACACGTCCATGCAACACATCCCACATAGTAGGATGGGAGATTGGAAGTGCACAAGAGGTAAGTGAGGTAAGTGTTTTAAACATTTTGAATTTTTTTTTATGTTTCCATTTTTTAGTTTTATTTTATTTTATTATTATATATATATATATATGAAAATATTTGTGTGGTTTTCTTAGGTTTTGGTTTGTCCATTATAACTCATATTTTGTGCCCCCTCTTAGACCCTGGTTTAAGGATGAAATATAGGGTACCTATTAGGCTATAAAACTTATCATCGGGGTTTATAGGAAATGTGTGAGGCTCCAAATCATCACACATGTACTTCATAAGATATTGTTTCCTACAAGTGTGATTTGGTGGAAATGTCAAGGTTGATAATACTAAGCATGATCCTTGGGGATCATTCCACAGGTAGATGTTGAAATTGAAGGTATTGAGCCATAAAATTTACCACTAATACTCATGGACAATGCATGGGATATTTAACCACCATGCAAACCTAGCAAAGCATATGTGGTCCCACTCCCACCCCACCTTATCCGCCAACTATTTCCATGTTTTTATTATCCATATGTGCTTATCCACCCAATTAAATTTCCTAACATCTTTGGAATATGGATACTAATGTGAATTAATTTTCTCTATAGCCCACTCCATTGTCCTTATGTCTTTATTCTTAAGATGAGTAAAGAAAACCAAAACTTTGGAGCCCACATTGAGATCCAATTCAATTATGATTATGAGAGAAGAATCATGTAGAGCAGGTATGTTTCGAAAGAGGTTAAATACAAATAAAAACATAAAAATCATAATAATATGCTTCTCTAAGTGTAAATAAATTATGCTTACCCTTTCTTTTTTCCTCGACCTATGTTGTTTCCATTGCCTTTTCCCGTGCCTCTCCTCAAACTTTCCCCATTATTCTTCTTGATAGAAGAATTCGGTCAATATACCATGGTTCCATCACCACCATCGTTTACTAGTGCAATTGAACGCCACTCTTGCTCAAGGTTACTACCTCAGGAAAACAGTATAGGATTTACCATAGCATTGAATCTCACGCTTCTCCTGACACTTCTTGTAACGAAAGTGCTAGCAGGAGTCCCAAGATATCCACCACCCTTTCAATGACCGTTGACTATTTTGCAATTCATCGACATATTTTGATCCTCAGAATGTGGAGATGTTGAGGTTTCCTCTACAACTAAAGACACTCCTACATCCCGTGACCTGATCTTTTCCATAGAGCATAGAAAAGATATTCGATAAAGTCTATCAAAGTATGTCTCCTAGCTTCGCAGTAGGTAAAATGAAAAATAATACTCAAATATGTCAGTTCAAGGGAATTTCACATAACAAATGAAACTACTTTAAAATTTAATAGAAATTTGACCAACCTCAAAAGAATCGTCGAAAATTAAACCAATTATTCTGAATCTTTAAAGAAAAATCCACCAATGTCATAAAAATTGAGCAGTTGACTTCTTTTTTTCCTCAAGATATGTGTGCTTATAAGGCCAAAATGTAAAAAAAATTTATCCACTTCTTCAAAGTAACACTATGGGAATTATTGAAATTCTTGTTGCTTCATTCCATTTTAAACCAAGACCAAAATGTCCTTAAGAGTACAATAACAGTTAGCTTTTTTGTTAAGATTGATATCCACTTCTTGTTCCTTGTATCTTCTTGGTAAAAATGAGGGTATGGATGGGGGGGTTTTCCAAAACAACCTTGTAGGGTGACATTTTGGTAACACCATGATAGGTGGTATTGTACTACCTTTCTACAAGGTGGGTGTAGGGGGGGTGGGGGAACTACTAAACCCAATGGCCATATAAGTTAATGTAAAACCCAATGGATAACAATATTTTTATGGTCAACACCTCACATCCTCTATTACTTGTTATTAACTCCAATATATCATGTTTTACAGTATCCTGAAGTATTATGACATGTATCATGATCGTGGACATCGACGTTGTCATCATCATCATCATCGATGCTATATGGTACGTCATCATCATCTTGATCATCATCCTCATTATCATCATCATCGTCAGCATTAAGTACATCATCAACAAAATCATCGTTATCATTGTCATTATATTCACGCATATGCTATTAGTGTTCTTAATCACTCATCGACATTAGGATTCATGGCATGTAATTGTTAAGGTCATTTATATGTCGTTACAGTCATTTCAATGATAATATGGTTGTTTAGATGTCGTTACAAACATTTAGGTGCCATTAGAATCAATTAGGATCCAAAACTGATACCACGTGCATAATCATCATTGACATCCACATCCACATCATCATCATCATCATACAATAAATCAACATCATTGTCATTGTCATATTCATCATCAATATAATTGCGATAATAATGAGAAAGAAGCAATACTAACTCACAAGAATGGATGATATAGTCTTATACTTATCAAATCATATCCATACGCTCCATCATAATTATCGTAATGCATCATCGTCATGTTTTTAGGTCCAATCATATGCCATTAGGTTCTATCAAATGTTGTTGGGAACACTCAAATGCCATTAGAACAATTTAGGTGACATTAAGGTAATTTACCCCTCATTAGGATTAATCAAGATCCAAAAGTGTCATGATTATGATCATTTAGGTGCCACTATGATAACTCAAGATCCAAAAGTACTATCACATGAATCATGATCATAATTGACATTGACATTGACATTGATATATCTGACGTTATGTCAGAAGTTTTTTGAACACAATTTCTAACTCTAAACCTAGTGCAATTCCTAGCGCAGTTCCTTTCAAAATTTCTATCATTATTTTAGGCGCTATACATGGATCTATACCTAGTGATATGTTGGATGTTTTCTAGGCTCAATTCCTAGCTCTACACTTAGCACTATGTTGAATTTTTTTCTTGTTGAAATTCATGGCGCAATTCATGTCGCTAACCTTGGATTAATATATGGTGCTATGCTATTCAGGACATTTTTTTGGAGGCTATTCTTGGAGTTATATGGGATGCTTTGGTGGACGCTAATTGGGACGTTAATTGGGATGCTAATTGGGATTCCAATTGGGATGATAATTGGGATCCTAATTGGGACGTTAATTAAGATGTTAATTATCATCTAAAATAACGCCAACTTTTAAAAAGAGACAATAATTGGGATGCGAATTGGGATGCTAATTGGGGCGCTAATTGGGATTCTAATTGAGATGCTAATTGGGACGCTAATTAGTACGCTAATTGGGATGCTAATTAGCATCCAAAATATCGCCAAATTTTAAAAATGGACACTAATTGGGATGCTAATTGGAAGGCTAATTGGGATTCTAATGGGGATGCTAATTGGGACGCTAATATGGACGTTAATTGGGATGTTAATTATCGTCCAAAATAGAGCCAACTTTTAAAAAGGGACACTAATTGAGATGCTAATTGGGATGCTGATTGGAACGCTAATTAGGAGGCTAATAAGGACACTAATTGGGATGCTAATTAGCGTCCCAAATAGTGCCAACTTTTAAAAAGGGACGCAAATAAATCCATTAAAAGCTCCACCATGTGGAAAAGCATCCACTTTGTCCAAAAACACTGAAAATTACACAAAAAGTGATAGTGGACGCTAAAAGGGAAGCTAAAAGAGATGCTAATCACAAGTTTTTATTGTAGTGTGAGAAGATCTCTATCACTTGTGAAAGGTATTAATTGACTTCAGGCCTATGGAAATTCCATGTTTGTGATTACATGGATGAAGAAAAATCAACAAATCCATCAACTGACTTTAGAGCCTCTTGCTATATAGATCAAGGAAAATTCACATCTCTTTGATATGATCACTTTTGACCATATATAGAGATATTGGGAAACCCTAGGTTTGTATCGACAATCTAATAAGATGTGAAAAATGTATCTAATATTTTGACAATGATTATGTTACAAAGAAAACCATTCAAAACCGACAACAAGGAACCTAACATTTTTAGGAAACAAAACATGTTGTCCATGTTTTTGGACTTCTAAGCATATTTGATATATTCTATTATCAATTCAAGCAAGTTAAAATTATAGGGAACAAAGAATGGTATAAATTGAGCAAGTATGGAATACAAATCAAATTAACTAAAGCAAAATATGTATGAGAATTAGGAATATGTTGTCGATACCATTTATAATTTTTTTTTACAACTTACCTTGATTTATGGAGCTTCGCACTGTATTCTTTTGCTTTACCTTTCAAAACATCATTCAACATACTACAAATATTTTCCTGTTGCAATAATTTCGTGTTAGGATTCATCAAATAAATATTTCTCTGTTTATCAAAATAATAAAATGAAGCTAAATCAATATAGTTTCAATAATTTTTCTCAATGATTAGAAAGAACAATATTAATGAACATTTTGTTGTTGTTGAAAATTTTTAATTTAACAATGTAAATTACAATACTGTTCAAGTAAAGTAATTGGTAATAAGAGATCACCTAAGGAAACATAGAGAACCAAAAAACTATGTATATAAGGCCATCGATCACATCAAAACGCCATTTTTTTTCTCTGAACCATGAAAATGTTTCCCAATGATATCTGTAACAAGTTCCAACGGAGTATTCAAATAGCAAAAGTAAAATTTAAACACTACAATTATAGAAATAATTGTTTTTAATGTATACTTCCTTACCATTCATTGATCTCCTCTTTGTTTCAAGAATAATTTAATATTCTCTACTAAACAGGACCAACCAAGTGAAGGTGGAGTCTCGTATGGCCCCTCGCCCCCCTCACATCACTCTCAATTCCCCAAACCCAATGCATCTACTTGCAAATAACAATATACTGCAAATTAATTCACTCAATAGCTGAAAAAATATTTCATTAAACCATTCATTCATTCAATATATAGCTGAAAAAAAACATTCATTAAGCCATTCATTTAGTCAATAGTCGATAAAACCATTTAGTAAACCATTCATTCATTAAATAGTAGAAAAAACCATGCACTACATTGTGTTATAAAAAAGAATTACTCAAAATTCCTTCATTCACTTTTTTTTTTACTTTTCTTCTCTTTACATATTTAGCAAGATGCGCATCTTCCAAAATTTGCTGATTGGTCTCCCTAGTTGATTGCTCACCTTGTTGAACTTGCAACAACGGGCTTAGAATTGTTGCAATAATTTGAAAATGTTTCATGAATTTTTTTTATAATTAAAAGTAATTCATTTAAAAAATTATTACAAAGGTGTTTTTTTACATGGTGTGGACACATCATCATGTTCATTATTATCCTGTCCACACTCAATTTGTTCAGTGTTATCTGTATCTTCATGCTCTGTAGTTGAATTGTGGATAATTAGAATTAATGTTCATCATTTGCAATTATCTATACAAAACAATAGCATATTAATAAATTCATTACCAGGAATTGAAGCATGATCTTCGACTAGTTGGTGTACATCCTCAACATTAACGGGATCATTACTTTCCTACTCAAAACAGAATAAATAGTTTATGTTATTTTTTTATAACGAATAAATTGCATGATAATTAATAAAGATTCATTAAACTATATAGTTTTAATATACCTGTGCACCATATAGATCGGCATAAGATCGTGTATGCCCAGACAAGCTTCTTCGACATTCAACAACAACTTCAAAGCCATGTTTGAATCCAAGCTTCAAGTCTTCCTGAGTGGGGAGTTCTTTGAATCGGTTGGACTGCATATTTGCATAACGTCATTAGTTTTACATTTTGCATTGGAATAAAACAAAAATAATTTCTATATATTATTTGGATGTAGTATTGGGTTTTCGATACTTGCAAATCATGCTTCCAAGTTAGAATAACCACCAGTGCCAAGCTTGTGTTGACCAATTTTCTCCAATATTTCCTTTGTGGCCTTTGATGTGTCTAACATACTAATCAAGTGTTGAATTACGTTAGTCGATGTTCCAATTTTTATATAAAAAATAATAATAATAATAAGGATTACCATTACATTGTGGAACGTATTGCATACCTCCCTATTCCTGGTAGTATCTTTCCTTCTTTTCTCAGACCCTTCTCTTTTCCATATTCCACTAGGGCTTTCCACTCCTGTGATGGAATCATCGGAGGGAACTCATACCTAGGTTTATTTTCTAGGTGAAACCTATATTGGTCTTTGACAATGTTCAAATGTTTTCCATCCTTCTTTAGAACCTTTGATGTATTGACGGCATCTTTGCCGAACAGGCCAACCAATCGATTAGTAAGCTCATCCTTTAAATATTTTTTATGTCTGTACCACCTTGTGCGAATGGTGGGCCCAAAGATATACAAGGAAAAATCATTTATATTTTTATAAAATACATCATTTCCTACAAAACAATCATGCCATCATTAGTCAACATCAAAAAAAATTATCGATATATTAGAAACAAATTATAAAAACTAAATTGAATAATCTATAATTACCCAAAATCTTCTCTATCTTTATTGGACTGATTTCCTCATTCACCAAAAATTTTGTCACTATTGAACCCATGCTAGTGACACGAGAAGATCTAGGAAATGTTGCTTCAGCATCAGCATTAGTATCAAACCCTGCATCCACCCCTTCTTCTGCAGGATTTGTTGTTGGTCGGTCGTCATCGACTGCACCCTCTGCTGGCCTAAGGGTTGTTGCAAAGAATGTTACTGACTATTCAGTGGACAAAAAGGGTGCAGTATATTGTGTACGTGGAGTAGTTTGGTCACTGGGACCCACACCGCCTTCACCACCAGTGTAAGGTTGCAGAATATCCTATAAATACAAACCATTTTATTATAAGTTCACTATCATATAAAATAAAAAATTATAAAGTTCTAAATGAATTTACATTATGATTCCACAACTTAATTTCAAGGACTCACATCTCTAGATCAATAATTGAATCTTTTCTTTGATCTCATCTATCTGTGGAACTGTCAATGTCAGATGAACCATTTCCTTATGTTTCTTTTTCAAGGTCTTCTGTAGCACCTTCAATGGGTCTATAGAAGAACCAATGTTAGCATCATTGAACAGCTAGTAGACATCAAAATCTAAAGACTGTTGAGTTGTTGTTTCATAGACCGAATCATTTGTCTGCAACAGAAATATATAAAATATTGCTTAGTTGTTGAAGCAATAGTCTGCGCAAAAAATTATATTAACAAAAATTGTCTATCATGATAGATTCCTAGAATTACATCTAGGTTTACCTGATGCCTAGATGACACTGTGATCTGATCAACAGCTGGGGACTTTCCCTGATCATCCACCTACAAAAAAAGTATACAACATTATCATAATGAACGCAATCATAAAAACAAAAAAATACGTAACAAAATAAACATTATGCTACATGTTTTATATGTGTACAATTTTGAAGTATTTAAAATGTAGAATTACATTTAGGTTTACCTGTTGCCCCGAGGCTCCAGTCGTCTAATCAACAGCTGGGGACTTTCCCCAATCATCAACCTGCAAAAAAAGTAGACAACGTTATCATAATGAACACAAACATAAAAACAAAAAAATACATAACAAAATAAACATTATGCTACACGTTATACATGTGTACAATTTTAAAGTATTTAAAATGTAGAATTACATTCATGTTTACCTATTTCCTCGAGGTTGTAGTCGTTTGATCAATTATTGGGTGGCTTCCTCGATCAACACCCTGCATGAAAAATATATAAGATTATATAAACGAACCGAATATACTATTGAAAAAACATAACAACAGATTTGTTTGTCCATCCTAAATTTTTACAATGGCAATATCAATGTATACCTTCCACCTTGAGGCAAGCCTACTAACATCTACTGTGAGGGAGGTGCCCCTAACAGAACCTTGCATCAAAAACATACTAAAAATTACCTAACAAAACAAAAATCCTCACAAAAACAATTTTGAAACATAACATTTTGATGTATACCTGATGCCTCGTGGATTGTGTACTCCTCTCACCTGTTGCTGGGGTGATGCGTCCCCCATCACCTCCCTGCGAAGTATACATAGAAAATTTAATAAAAAAATATAATTATCTGCTAACAAAAAATCCTAAATATGTTAAAATAATTAATTAAAGGTTGGGTAAATTGTTGGATGTACCACATCCATACTAACCGTGTTTGTATCTACTCGATTCAAATTGTACTTAATAAGCATCTCTTCCCTAGAAACTATTGATTTAATGGCACATACAAAGACATGGTTTCCTTCACGTGCCTCAAATATGCAGTTGGGTTGCTTAAGTGTAGACCCTGGTTGTGTACTGTTTATAAACCCTGCAATATTCCTAGTTATTTTTAGCCTTCTATCAATGTACAATGTTGCTCCTTTATTTTGATATTTGTCTTTCAGTTCTAAATAATTTTCTAACAACCCATATCTACACATACTTCGTGTATATTGGACCAGGCACATCCAATCATTGTAGTTGTAAGAGGGTCCAACATACTCCATTAATTCTATACATCTGTCGTATACGACCTTTATGTCATCAATGCAAAACAACCCCAATCCATGTAATGACGACAGTGCAATTCTATATATCCTCTCATTCACACAAAAAACAATGTTGAATTGAGGAAGATCCCTAGGTACCCATTGTTTCACTAGGTGTTTGTACCTTAAGGGCACCTCGATGTCTCCTATTGTCTCATCATCATAGGATCATGACCCCCCTCCTCTGAGAAAAAATTCCATGTGTTTATTGAATTTTCTTCTGATCTTCTGACATCTAGTTGATTTATCCCTTGTAGACCTACTGGATGTCTCACGTTACTCTATACTTCCCAAACTCCCCTCGTTGGAGGAAGACAGGTCTGACAAATACCTGTTTGGTTCTACCTACACCATGGTCAGAAAAAAAAATTGGAAAATAATAGCAAAATACCAGCAAAAAACTTGGAAAGAATTATAAGCATGACATAATAGTGATATCATTATCCTGAATAATATCAATAATTCCCTAGTTTAACAGTTCATCACATAGTCCTTTAACATGATATAGATATCAAGGCATTCCATAGAAAATGCTTCAGCCAATTTATCTCAAAATACAAACTATGTTTTTTACAATATTCTTAGATGTACCTTTTCTAATTTATTTTGTTTCCTCTCCCAAAAATATTAAAGACCCAGTTTACAGATCTCAATATATCTAATAAAATCATTTCCAAATATTTGTAACGTTTTTTAAGAAGAAAAAGAGGTGTTTCTTGATATTCAATAGTGAATCAAAGGTAACTTTTACATAATCCTGATAATAAGTCAGTCTATACACAATTCGAGATCATAAGTATCAAAAAATTTCCCAAGGGAAGGGACGGAACCCACAATCCCAAGATGATTGAACTAGAAATACCACACAGAGAACATAAGGAGCCCAAACAGCTTATCCAAGGAGGCATCGAGGGTGGAGAAAACACACCCCTAATGGGATGAAAACAAACTCTATATCCCCAGCTAAAANAAAGAACATAAGGAGCCCAAACAGCTTATCCAAGGAGGCATCGAGGGTGGAGAAAACACACCCCTAATGGGATGAAAACAAACTCTATATCCCCAGCTAAAACAAGAAAGATGCTAATGTATCCCATAGTCGAAAGAACCAAAAAATACTATACCATGTAAATAAAAAATCTCTTAAATAAACTGTATCATGCCTTCCTCAATGATTTCTCCTTCTAAAATTTACGAGAAGGAGAGGAGGCCAGCCTTCATATTCAATGCTTCCTTGGATAAACAATTTGCACTCACATTGTGCTCCCTATAGACATGAATAAAGTCATATAATAAACAAATTGAAGTTGTCGGTAGTATATCATATATGTCGGATATCCGACCAAATGCATTACTTTCTCCAACCTCTATAGATGAGTTCATATTTAGAGAGATTCTATCACTACACCGACCTCATCACACAACTTCTAGGTCACTTCTCCACTCCACATTGGCCTGATTATTCACTTTCTTGGCCACTCCTCTCTCCTTACTCTACACCCATTGTTGTTGTAACCCTTACTTTTGATGGTTGTAAGTGATTGTTAGTTTTCCCATGAATGTTGTTGTGATGTTGTATATGATTGTCCATTTTACCTAATATGTTTTATGATCTTTTCCATCATTTCTAGGGTGCACATACCTGTTGTTTATGGCTTCTTAAGCTTGAAATCTCAAGGGCCTAAAAGTACCCAGATCTCATGTAGGACCCTTTAAGAGTCATAATAAAAACTATTGTTAGAGGATTTTATTCTCCAAATGATACACCAAAACCATACTTATCAGTTAATATTTGTATAGTGATGTTTTTCTCTCTCCCATTATTCATCATACTAATTGGATTGTGACTATCAGGTCAATGCCTTATTTGCATAGTGGCAATCCTACAACACTGCACTCGAATGTCTTATGACTAACTGATGAATCTTCCTATGGTTATTAAATATCCATTTATAAACCACTATTGTGGTTTCATCGTTGCTCCCATTCAAGAAGAAAAAAGTAGATATGACTTCTCTACCTACATTAAGTTCACGTGCACATAATGACTAGCTTTGGTACTCCCTAAATTTTCACTCTTCCTTTTGACAACAAAAGTGAAGCATGAAACAATATCCTTACTTTTAGGATCTTGCACAGCTGAGTCCACGTGCACATAATGACTAGCTTTGGTACTCCCTAAATTTTCACTCTTCCTTTTGACAACAAAAGTGAAGCATGAAACAATATCCTTACTTTTAGGATCTTGCACAGCTGATGGCTTTGATCGAACTGTATAAGTACTTTGTTCCCAAAGTAAATATTTTGAGACCTACGAACGAAGGGGAGAGAGATGAATGGTTGAAGGACTCCAATGGAGGATGAATTGATGCCCTGTTCTGCCTACCCAAAGGTCCTTTTATAATGAATATTATCCCCAACTTATCCTTGATTTGTAGTCTTCTATTTTTCACCCATACTGATAAAAGCAACACAGTTTTATGCCGATCTAGTATGTATCTTCATGTCACATGTCCTTCCTTGCAGATGAATATAAAACCTTGGAAGGTAGTGTTGATTTGGAAATATGATTTAACAATGTTTCATCCCATATTTAAGACAATATTGGATAGTACGTTATGCTATAACATTAACATATTAATTTTCAACCCTAAGGCAATGCTAACTTGAACAGAGTTGGGAGATTTCAATAGGTACCACCAAAATAATGGGAGAAATCAGACTAGCTGCTATAGGAATTCTTGGAGTTATATTTTCCAATGGTAACCTACAACACTCATATATATATCATTCACTGAGCTCGCACCATATTGCTACAACACTCTAGTAGTATAATCCATGGTGGTGAAGAGATAACATTTTTAGATCTGCTACTTGGCACATTCAGGAATGAAAACAATGTTTTAAATAAATTTATATCAGTATGTAATCTTTGCTAATTTATTACTTTTTATGTTTTCGTGATGATGATTGTTTTCCCATATTAATTTTCAACCCTAAGGAAACGCTAACTTGAACAGAGTTGAGAGATTTCAAGTAGGTACCACCAAAATAATGGGAGAAATCAGAACAACTACTACAGGCATTCTTGGAGGCATATTTCCTAGTGGTAACCTACAACACTCTTATATATATCATTCACTGAGGTCGCATTAGATTGGTACATCACTCAAATAGTCTAATGCATGGTGGTGAAGAGCTGAAATTTCTAGATCTACTACTTGGCACATTCAGGAATGAAAACAATGTTTTAAATACATTTATATCAGTATGTAATCTTTGCTGATTTATTCCTTTTTTATCTTGTCATGATGATGTTAGTTTTCCCATGAATGTTGTTGTGATTTTGTAGATGATTGTCCATTTTACCTAATATGTTTTGTGATCTTTTCCATCATTGCTAGGGTGCACATACCTGTTGTCTATGGCTTCTTAAGCTTAAAATCTCAAGGGCCTAAAAGTGCCCAGATCTCACGTAGGACCCTTTAAGAGTCATAATAAAAACTATTGTTAGAGGATGTTATTCTCCAAATGATACACCAAACCCATACTTATCGGTTAATATTTGTATAGGGATGTTTTCTCTCTCCCATAATTTATCAACGAAGGGGAAAGAGATGAATGGTTGAAGGACTCCAATGGAGGATGAATTGATGCCATGTTCTTCCTACCCAAAGGTCCTTTTATAATGAATATTATCCCCAACTTATCCTTTATTTGTAGTCTTCTATTTTTCACCCATACTGCTAAAATCAACACAGTTTTATGTCGATCTAGTATGTATCTTCATGTCATAAGTTCTTCCTTGCAGATGAATATGGAACCCTAGAAGGTAGTGTTAATTTGGAAATATGATTTTACAATGTTTCATCCCGTATTTAAGGCAATATTGGAGACTAAGTTATGGTATAACATTAACATATTCATTAGAGGAAATTTCAACTCAAAATGGGCCTCCTAAGGAAAATTAATAAAATAATATTAATTAATTTTGGAGGAAGAAAAGAAAAAAACTACTTTTTGTTTGTATTTTTGACATATATCCCTATGTTTTTACTCAAATTTCGATCGGGAGAGCTCGTTGGATGTGGAATTATATTCCGTATTCAACGAATACCCACTCAACATTCTTTTGACGAACATTGCTACCCCAAAAACAAGAAATACATGCATAATCACATTTTTCAGGTATTTCTTGTTTTTGGGGTAGTGGGGTCCGTCAAAAGTATGTCGAGTGCGTACTCGTTGGATGTGGAATTTAATTCCACATCCAATGAGATCTCCCGATCAAAATTTGAGTAAAAACACAAGAATATATGTCAAAAATGCGAACAAAAAAAGTAGTTTTTTTTATGATAAATATCCCCTAATTTATATTAAAAATTTGTTTTAGACCTATACGGTATTTCAAATTTAAATCAATTTCATTGGCTAACACATGATGACATGGAATTTGAATTAGAGTTAAAAGGCCCATTTTGAGTTGAATTTTCCTCTAATGAATTTTCAACCCTAAGACAACATTAACTTGAACAGAGTTGGGAGATTTCAAGTAGGTACCGCCAAAATAATGTGAGAAATCAAACCTGCTGCTATAGGAATTCTTGGAGGCATATTTCCTAGTGGTAACCTACAACACTCATATATATATCATTTACTGAGCTCGCAGCAGATTTCTATAGCACTCAAGTAGTCTAATCCATGGTAGTGAAGAGCTGACATTTCCAAATCTGCTACGTGGCACATTCAAGAATGAAAACAATGTTTTAAAAACATTTATATCAGTCTGTAATCTTTGCTGATTTATTCCTTTTTAGCTTGTCAATTTGCATTGTTTCATGTGTTGTCTTGGTAATGAAGGATTGTTTCAAGCTCCCTACAATTCTCATTTTGGAACGTAGGATTGAACATCAAAGACCTCAGTAGGATAAGGGATAGGTTTCACCCATATCTTTATACTGGAATGTAAGTGCAAACCATTCAGCAACATATCATTGGATATGTACAGTTTTCCAATATAATCAAACAAAACAATACATTAATGGTAATCTTCAGTCCAAAGAGCACTGGGAAGGAAGTGCATTAATGGGTGTTAATGGTCAAAAGGAAGAGGAAATGAAATAGGACATAAAACCTCATCATTCTTATGTAATGTAGACATTTACTTCATTTTTTGGTACAAAGGAGGTGGCATCCAAGCATCTTAATAGTACCAAACTTGCTCATATGAGCTTCAATTTATTCATCAAGAAGAATGTTTGCAAACTTAACCTTAAATCTTTTAAGCATTAAAAAAATTGCACTAATATTNCTTACTAGTACCAAACTTGCTCATATGAGCTTCAATTTATTCATCAAGAAGAATGTTTGCAAACTTAACCTTAAATCTTTTAAGCATTAAAAAAATTGCACTAATATTGTTTTCTAAAGATTTTTTTTAAAACATCTTGTGGTTACACTTGCTAGTTTCACACGTAAACTATATTACAATGAAATGTAAATAGAGTGTAAGTCTTGGAAAATGGATTTAGATTAAAAGTAATGAGATGTTCTAGTAGATTGAAATATTATAAGAAAATCTATAACTCTAATATTGTCCAGTGAATTGTAAGCAAATAAAATTTCCATAATTCTTTCAACTTCAATTGGAAAATAGAGTTATTAAGATAGGGACCACTCTCTTATGCTTTCTTAGAAGGATTAGAAATATTGTAATATAACTACAAAGGATGCATAGTTTATCTAAAGGTCACTCCAAGTAGCCTCTACAATTTGCAACCTCTCTCATGCATTTTCTACCTAATAAGGGGAACCTTGAACTCTATATGACACTAGTGGCAATATACCATTCGGCCTTCCAATTCACCTTTATAAAATTGTGTAAGAAAAGAAATACGAAAACATAATCTAAATCATAAGAAACAACAATGGCTCACACACAAAGTACACATTATAAATTTACCTTGAAACCCTTAAACATGGTTTGATAGAAACCCATTATTACATATAGGAAATTTGAATGACTTAGGAAGGCAATTCAAAATTCTCACTAGTGCATGAAAACCTAGTTAGGGCTTAACTAGAGCTCAAATTCCCTTAATTAGACATGTAATTTATCAGAGATGAATTAACAGGGTCATAACTGACCTAAGTGGACAAGTGGAGGCTTAAACACATAAAAGAAAGAAATAATTGCATGATCAACCCATGCATGTGAGGAATCTTTTTAGAATAGTCAAGGAGGGAACTACATACTCATAATAGTAAAGGAGGGCACTTGTAGCTCTTGATTAGTGGAGTTAACTCCCTAGAATCACTCCAACAAATCAAACATGTAGTGTGGGACCCTAAAATTAGGGAAAGGTATGCTAATTGAAGGAATTTTCTCTCAAATGGTAGAAATAGAAATGAGGATCACTTCCATGATATAGAAATAACACAATACTCTCTTCAATCTAGCTTGGGATTAATCTCTCTGATGCCTTAAATGGTGATATATAATATCGCAGGTGAGATATTGATTCTATGGAGAGGAAAATATGCTCTAACAAAATAAAAGTCTAAAATCACAAAAGTCACGAGATCTTAGAATAACACTTTTTGGAGTTAAAAAAATACTAACACAAATTCAATTGTTCAAAATCAAATACACTGTGTGTAATCTACACTAGATAATAGCGATGATACTTCAACAAAAAAATAGGGAATGTGTTCATCCTAGTAGACTGGGATGGGGCTCTCATGGACCATATAGTAGGTTGAGGCAACCTAAAAGATGAAAGGAAGACAATAAAAAACTAAACCTAACATGTAAAATATAGAGTGAGAGGGATGAATAATTTCATAATGGAAGATGAAAGACACTAGGGAATTGATTCAACAACTATACTTACAAATTTGGAAGATGAAAATGAGGGATGGACCGCCACTCCTTAATGAAGTCATTCTTTAAATAGAAAAGTTGATGGTTAGTAAAACCTAACCATTTTAACTGTCTTTCAAATCTTTGTGGTTGNGATGGATGGACCGCCACTCCTTAATGAAGTCATTCTTTAAATAGAAAAGTTGATGGTTAGTAAAACCTAACCATTTTAACTGTCTTTCAAATCTTTGTGGTTGACGGTCCTGAGTTGTTAGAATAATCAACCCATAGTAACCTACCTTAGACATTAATTAAATCATTTTTGTCTTATTACCTAGTCTACTAGATTCCACTCTATGTTAGTTTCCTTCTACATGCCATAGAAGTCAACACTTGCTAAAACTGAGTCATGGAGCACTTGGGAAACCTCTTGGAAACCATATTTAGCATGTCTACTTTATTCCAAATCCTCCAAAGCACATATATGATTTTTCTGTAAAGCTACCTGTTTTATTGAGAATTAAGGCAAAAGGGAAAGCTAGACTAGGTGTAGTTTACTTGTTTTTTTCCCACATCATCCTCCATCCTTTTCTCCTAATAAAAGCATGTATAAGTTTTCTTTCCATCCCTTATTAGCTTTCCTACTTGACTTTTCCAATTCGTGAGCATCCTAGTGGATTTGGAAACTGCTTTATGCACCTATGGGGGATTTGACTAGATTTAGTAAGCCTACTTTTTGACTATTTCGAATGGCATAATTTTGCACTTGAATCTCTCATGTAATTATATATTGCATCAGCCTATTACTTCACAAGGTTGGCTATTGTACACTTATTCAATACGGATTAGTGTTATGCTCCAATTTCAGTCTCCTTTGATGTTAATTTTGCATGTTTGATTAGCAATTTTGTGAGTGTAATTTTTCTATCACTTGGGTTCAATTTCCACATGGTATCAGAGCATTTGTAGATCTATTTCTTGTTAGAATAATCAACCCATATTATTTACCCACTTAGACATTAATTCATTTATTTTTGTCTTATTTGCCTAGTCCATGAGTCCCACCATGTGCAAGTTGCCAATTGCCTATCCATAGAGGTCAAAATTGCCATTATTGACTCATGTAGTGCTTGGGAAAGACTTAGGAATAAAATATACTTTATTCCTGGCCTCCTAGGCGCCCTTCTGCTTTTCTGCTTTATACCCTGCTTTTTCAGTGTTTTAAGGCACATAGGAAAGCAAGACTAGGTGAGGTGAATCAGCTTTGTTGCCTCTTCCTCCTCCACTCTTTCCTCCATGAAAAAGCATGTATGAGCTTCCATTTGACCACTCTTTAGCTTGCCTATGCGCCCTTTCTAATTCATGGGGTCCTTGATAGATTTGGGATCAGCTTTTTACACCTATGGGGGATTTGCCTATTTTGGGTAAGCCTGCTTTATGCTAGATTTGGATGCTTCCTTATGCATTCGATTTTCTCATGTATTCTATATATTCAGAAGCGTATGTTATTACAGGGTTGGATATTGTACACTCAGTTAATATAATTTTGTGTTACAGCTCCATATTCAGTCTCCATTGTTGATAATTTTGCATGATCAATTGTTAATTGCTGTGGGTGAAATTAATCTACTGCAGGCATGAATTTCTACATGGTATCAGAGCCATTGTAGGTTGTTACTCTCCTTCAAAAATTGTTTTACAGGTTTTACATCAAGACTGGGAGCCTTCTACTGACAGCCGGGACAGATTTTCTAAAGCTATGGATTCACAGAAAACTATCCTCACTCCCTTCAACTATTTTGAATGGAAAGCAGAGATGGAGATCTTGTTGAGAGTGAAAGGCCTCTACAGGGTGACTATGGATACAGAAGCAGATCCCAATGCTGCTGCAGAGAAGATCAAATGGCACAATCGGAGAGATGAGGCCTATGGCCTCCTATGTCTCAGTATTTCCCGAGACCTCCTTTTCCATCTCGATGGATTAACTTCACCGGATCGAGTATGGGAGAAACTTTCTGAACTCTTCAGAAAGACAGATGAGATGAGGGGACACCAAATCGAAAATGAATTTATTTCCCTAAGTCCCAATAATTTTGAATCACTGCAGCTATACTTCTCCAAGTTCAAAGCACTAGTTTTGCAGCTGAAACAGTGTGGTATTGAAAAGAAAGATGAGAAGCTCATATTGGCCATCCTCTCAAAGCTAGGACCTGACTACTCAGTCTTTGTTTCGACCTTCTATGCCACAAAACTCACAGCTCGAACCTGGAAGATGCCCAGCCTTGCAGATTTCATGGAATCTCTCACACAAGAACAAGACAAGCTGGTGATGATGGGCACCATCAAACCATCCAAAGATCAAGCTTTGATTGCTGGAGATTCGAGGGTGGATTCAAAAAGCAAGAAGAAAGCTAAAAACCCACCTGAGAAAGGAAGAGACAAGAAGCAGTCTCCAGAGGATCAACAAGGTCCCAAGAAAAATACCCAGAAGAAGAAAAACAAAGGTGAAATGAACAAGTGCTCATACTGTTCGAAGGGCAATCACACTGAAAGCTCTTGTATGAAAAAGCAGATAGATATGTTAACTCAAATGCTGGAGAAGAATGGCATCTCCCTTCTAGAAGGCTCAAAGAAGAGAGAAGGAGGATCAAGTTCTGATGACAGAGAGAGAGTTCATGCTCTAGTTGCTGGCACATC
>LPNX010908740.1:0-36230 GCA_001517045.1 Pseudotsuga menziesii
AAAGACAATTTCCCTACGCCATTTATTGACCAGCTCATTGATGCGTGTGCGGGGCATGAAGTCCTCTCGTTCATGGACGGTTTTTCCGGATACAATCAGATCCACATCTGAAAGGAAGACCAATACAAAACCGCTTTTACTACCCCATGGGGCACCTTTGCCTATCGCGTCATGCCTTTTGGCCTAAAAAATGCTGGTGCCACATTCCAGCGGGCCATGACCTATTGCTTCCATGATTTGATCCATATCCTGCTCGTCTACCTTGATGACCTTACAGCTCATTCCCGAAAACGATCAGACCACCTTAATGACCTTCGGCAAGTTTTTTTCCGTTGTCACAAATATCAAATCCACTTGAACCCACACAAGTGCGTCTTTTGCGTTCCGGCAGGCTGATTGTTAGGTTTCATTATTTCCCAGAAAGGAATTACTGTTGATCCCCTGAAAGTCCAAGCCATCTTAGACCTTCCCTCTCCTCGAACGCTTCGGCAACTCCAAAGTCTGCAAGGGCGATCCAATTTTCTTCGACGCTTCGTTCCTGATTACGCCACAACCGTTCACGGTTTCTTGCACCTGCTCCGTACCCACATACCCTTTGTCTGGGACGAGCAAGCAGAAGCTGCATTCAAAGCCCTCAAGAAAGCTCTCACACAAGCCCCCTTGATCTCCCCTCCGGATTTCTCTCAGGACTTCATCCTCTACGTCTCGGCATCTGAGCATGCTATGTCTGGAGTCTTGGTTCAAGAAGACACCTCACGCCAAGAGCATGTCATTTACTACATCAGCGAGACCTTATCCGGCCCACCCCTACGTTACCCATATGAGGAGAGACTAGCCCTAGCAGTGGTATTTTTCGCCCAAAAATTGCGACACTACATTTTACTTAGTCATACCACAGTCGTCACCGACTCTAACCCCATGGTATATCTCTTAAACTGGCGTCTCCTGCAAGGTCGTGTGGCTAAATGGGTTATTATCCTCCAGGAATATGACTTCACATTCTGAACACCTAAGAGCACTAAAGCCCTTGCACTTGCCCAGCTCATCACCGATCTCCCTTCCTTCATCCCGGCCCCACCTATCTCCAAGGAGTTACCCGATAATCACTTGTTCACTATCTCGTCCGATGACCCGTGGTACGGTGATATCTTGTTATACCTGTGCACGCAGAAGTTCCGACCCACCGTCACTCGTAATGGACGTCATCGTATCCGTCACCAGGCCTCTCACTACCTCCTCCTAGGGGATGTCCTTTACCGGTGAGGAGTCGACACAATTCTTCGTCGTTGCCTTACACACGAGGAAGCTGAACAGGTCCTTAATGATTGTCATAGCGGTGCCTGCGGCGGCCATTTGTCAGGGATGGCCACTGCCCAAAAGGTCATCCGCGCTGGATACTTCTGGCCCACACTTTTCACTGACTGCATCACTACGGTCAAGCATTGCCATAACTGCCAACTTTTTGCCCCCAAGGCCCGGACACCACCTGCTCCATTACACCCAGTCGTCACCGTTGGTCCCTTTTGCAAGTGGGCCATCGACTTCATGGAGTGTCGACCCCCATCTGCTAACGGCCATAAGTACATCGTTGTCGCCATTGATTACTTCACCAAATGGGCGGAAGCCATGCCTACCTTCAATTGTACCGCTGACACCGCTGCCCGTTTCTTCTTTAACCATGTTATCACTCGATTCGGGGTCCCTAAACAGTTGGTCTCAGACCATGGATCACACTTTGAAGATTCCGTTTGGCGCGAGCTATCCACCCTTCTCAAGTTTGAACACCAATTTTACTCTGCTTACTACCCTCAAGGGAACGGTCAAGTCGAAGCTGTTAACAAAATACTGAAAACCATAATCCAACGCACTGTTGATCGGCATAAGTCCAATTGGCACCATATGCTATTCCCTGCCTTATGGGCTTACCGTACCTCCACCAAGACCGCCACTGGTTTTACCCCGTTTCATTTAGTTCACGGTGTAGAGTTTGTCCTCCCCATCGAGTGTCAGATACTTGCCTTACACATCGCCGTTGAGCTTCTCCCCGATACCTCCCCCCTTGAGCAACGTCTGCTATCCCTCGAACAAGCCGATGAAGATCGTCGTGCCACTCTCCAGAACATCGAAGCTGCCAAAAACCGCTCCAAAGCCAGTTATGACAAACATGTTCACCCTCGAACTTTCCACGAAGGGGACCTCGTCCTCGCCTATGACCAAGCCAACGACAGAACCGGTAAAGGAAAGTTTGAATCCATGTGGCAAGGCCCTTACATTGTGCAGACTTGCCTCGGTAAGGGGGCATACGTTTTAGCCAACTCTGAAGGCCACCCTTTACGCAACCCCCGTAATGGGTTGTACCTTAAACGTTTTTACCCATAACTGAAGCCGCGACCTCATTGGTCCGCATTGTAAAGTTTGCTCTCCTTTTTTGTTTTTTACCTTTTTTACCATAATCTCACATTCATCATCTTTGCATGCCCACAGATGGACCATCTTCCACCTCGTTACATTGGCTTCGCTGATGGGGCAAGCCACTGGTCTCCCAACCTGGCTTCTGCAGCATGGATCTTATATTCCCCTTCCAACGAACTGATTCACCTTGATGGAATATGTATAGGCGCTGCTACCAATAACCAGGCGGAGTATGATGCCGTGACCGGTCTCCTGACTGCTGCACTCCAGATGAGCATATGTCACCTTCATGTGTTCTTGGACTCCCAGCTACTTGTCTCCCAGCTCAACAACTGCTACCAGGTGCGCGATCCTTGCCTATTTAGAAAATTCCTGCGTACAAAACAACTTAGCCGACAGTTTGAATCCATCACATTCACACATGTCCCAAGAGCTTAAAATAGTGTCGCAGACCAAATGGCCAATAACATCATAGATTGGCATATCAATCACACCATGTAGCACCTCCATCATGCATCATTATCCCATAGCATCCCATCCAAATATATATAAAAAACCAAAAAGACTACATTGCATCAACATTTGCATCCATGTACATCAACCATAAAACCACATTTATATCCAGGGGGCATCCACGTGCCCAACATCCTAGACTACTTGCATCCACGTGCAATACAAACATACAACACATCATTAAGGGCATCCACGTGCGTACAAATGAGACAATATCACAAAAAAGGTGCATCCATGTGCATATATATATATACATATCAACAAAAATACATGTGCTTTACATGTCCTGAGTACCCCTGTACTCAGCCATACAAAAAACATATGTACATCCCTAAAAGCCTCATAAGGTACAGGCCGTAGCTACAAAACTCGGGGGGAGTCCCCTGCACTCCCTAATGAGAGTCGTACCGTGCATCACTGTCAGTGTCCGCTGCCTCTGAATCCTCCCCCCGCTCCTCCTCCGGCGAGTCCTCATCTCGTCTAGGCTCCTGTGCCCGTGCCCTGTCTGCCAATATGGCCACCCAGATCGTAATCGATCTGAAATCCCGAGGTGCTCTCAAGCACTCCTGAATCACGGCCGGATCGATGTCCCGCCACCCCTCGTCAGTCACCCCCACCAGCAACCGGTCTAGCAGCACCTGTACGAACTCCAGTGTCCCCTCTGCATCTCGGCGACGCACCTCCCCCCGCCCAGGCAGAGCTGGAATGGCCACAATCCCTCTCCGCGCCATATACCCTGGCGGCGGCCTCGGGCCCACATCTGCAGATCAACCATTTGTTAGTAACAATATATCAAATGACTATCATACATAAAACTTGACAATGCAATTAAAATATACGTACCATCAGGCCCCCATGCCTGTCCCGACGGCCGTGGTGCCTCTGGATCTCCTGTATAGTCCATATCTCTATATGGATAGTCGTCCAGGGTTAATGGTAGTTGGAGCCACTGCAGGTATAGCTCCTGTGTGAAGTATCTCCCAACATCGCTGCCACCACGGCAGGGCATCATCTCACCCCACCGCACCATCCGCGGCTCCTGCACACCTCCCGCTCTGATCGGCACCCGTGGCCGCAGTGTGGGTATCCGCTCCATAAAAAATCCACATAAAAACGAACCATAGCAGAACCCCTTGCCAGATTCCTTCGCCGTGGTCAGCTGCCGCTGCACGCAGGTCAGGAACATCTGGCCCCAAGCATAATACACACCACCCAGTACCCGCTCCACAATCTGCATCTGGCCCCCAGACACCTTCTCCGGTGACTGGGATCCCAGGACCCGCACCACACATGCTGCCATGGCCCGCACCGCTAGCTCCCGTAAGTCCCTCACCAAGATTACATTCCTATGCACCTGAGCCTCTGCCCCACAGAACCGCTCCAGCATATCATCCATATCGATGTCCGCAGACACCCGCGGCTGAGTATCCGCCACCCTACCCAGACAGGGCAGCCCCGTCAAGAAGTACACATCAGTCAGGGTGAGGTCCACCCTCTCACCCTGCACTCGGAACGCCTGGATGTCTGGCTCCCAGAAACTAACCAGGTGGTTCAGCAGCAATGCCGCTGACCGAATAATAGGTACATGCGCGAACTTCAATAGTCCAAACAGCCCCAGCATCGACCGCACCTGACGGTCCTCTCGGACGATGGTCATAATATCATCCGGTATCTCCTGCTCCCTCCATAGCACCTGCGGCATCCTGTCAATCACACAACGAAGTCTCATCAGACTCATGTCAAAATAATAGACCTTCCCACTCATCCAAAAAACCGGAACAAATCAGTCCCCAACCGCGGCTATCAGGCCTACAGTCGCGGTCTCCGACCGCGGCTGTCAGGCCTGAACCCGCGGTCCCTAACCGCGGTTGTACGGCCTAAACCCACGGTCCCCAACCGCGGCTGTCCCGGTCTAAACCCGCGGTCTGAGACCGCAGTTTCGACCCCCTAACCCGTGGTCCACCCCACGTGGACCGTACAAACAAACCCTGGGACCCACTACCCGCCCCCCAGACCCAAACAAAATGCAGGTATGAGTTTGACGGCATACCTGTCTCTCCCGAATCTGAAGTCGGCCGGTCGGATCATCCAGAAATGACACCTTAGCTCTGGCCCACTTCGATCACGAGTCAAAATTCACTAGTACAAATTACACTTGTCATGTAGGGCCCACTTACTATTTATAGTCCGTCGACTTTTTCTTGTTTTGGCCTTTCTGAACCCATATGGAGTCCATTTTTCGAACCGTTTCCACCATTGGAATCAACACGACGAGACCATCACGATGGTCACCTCGTTGCATTATTTTTTGCTACATCATTTTTGCCCATTTTTTCGATACCAATAGTCACCTCGGTTTGCGCGCCACTTCGGCCGCTCTCCATTTTTAACACTTTTTATATCGCCGTATTCATTTTTCCGAGCTCGTGATGATGCTTGAGATCATTTCTCACTCTCACTTGGTACAATTTCAACATTGCGTCCCTACACCTTGCCGCATCGATTTGCGCGCCACATCGGCCGTCATCAGATTATTTCACACTTTTTACATGAGCCATCCACTCCTGTCATACTGCAAATGTTTCATTATTTTGCCACCATTCATTCACCCTGGAAGGAGGTCCACCAGTGTTCCCCCCCACCCTCAGTCCTGGTCATCATAAATGTTCCTTGATTGAACACTTCCTCCTTGCCTGGCCATTAATTCAGAGTCTTCTTATTTGCTTTCAGACTCCTTAAAATTGAAAGCAACCACGAGCATGTACTGCCCTGGGCTCGTAAAATCCACACGACAGTACCATTCTATTACTTCAAAGTCTTCTTATTTGCTTTCAGACTCCTTAAAATTGAAAGCAACCACGAGCATGAACTGTCCTGGGCTCGTAAAATCCACATGACAGTACGATTTTATATCCACACCTCTTCTAGTTCCCTAACCCATGAAGAAGTCCCCCCGCGCCTCTTGGCGCTATGATCAATCCTCTCGGCAGCACCCCCAATCAGGTCGCCTTTGTTCAGAGTATTCTACAATCTCCTGCCATTTTACCATAGCTTGAGTCTCCCTCAGCCCATTCACCCTCAGATCCTATACCGCTATGATCCCCTTACCACCAGTCAGTCTCATATGCTGCCCAATCATCCCCGCCATCATACTCTGAATAAAGGAAGTTTGAGTCCACCCACTCTACTTGCCCAATTATTCCCCCCAGTTTATCACTCCTGCCATCAGTACTATCACAGTTCCGTTTTTCACCTCACGCTCCTGTCAAGGAAACATCATTGCCTTGATAGTTGCAGGTCTCCCTCCGTCGACGACAGCCCCTCTATTCCAGAGGATAGACCTAGAGGCCCCTGCGCCTTGGACCCATCACCATCTGTGGTGAGTGCCTACGGACCATTTTGGGAGGAGTCATCATTGCCTCTCCGAATAGTTGTTTCTCACATGCTCGACTTCAGCACCTTAATCGCATCGTTGAGAATCGCGCAGAATGTATATCCTTTCCATTATGTGTCGAAGACCCTGGATTTCCCCCGACTCTAGCACATTGGTGAGTCACTTTGGAACGGCTAGTTATATGTTCCCGTGGATGTCCGGGCTGCGTTGGCGATTGTATTCGGAAGCCATCCAGTTCCATGCTTCCTTGAGTACCCAGTTCGGTTCCAGATCAGTGTACCATTGCAAGTATGACCGTTGTCACTTTGATCCAGCAGCTCATTAGTTCCTTTGGAACCACATTCAGTAGCACTGCTGTCATTCCAGTGCATCAGTTGTTCAGCTCAGACATGGTCAGCCCAGCAGTATGTTCCAGATTTGTGTCCCTTCTGGACCCATATGATATACACAGTGGATTTCTATGTATCCTACAGGTCCCTCTTTTCGGGCCTCACAGTTATTTTTATGTATCTTGATACGAGCATGGGTATGTCCGCCTCGTCCAGATTATCAGATGATTCCTCATCCATTATTGAGGTTATGTACTTTTCAGTCCTTGCAGTTGGTTCGAGATCGTTGTTCCGGGCTTCAGTTGTTTCCTTCTCTTCTCCACACCCCAGGAAAAATGAATATGACTTATGATGTCCATCGGCCATACGATGAGCTCCTGCCCTCGCACATCAGGGGGCAATCTGTTAACACCCAAAAAGGGTTCACCACCTCATCTACCCCATTACATGGCTCATTTGTCCATTTTCCTACCATATTTCCATAAAAAACCCATAAAACCATCTAAAAAGCCTCCAAAAGGCCATAAAACCCTCTTTTTCTCCAAAAATATCTAAAATTCCTCCAAAAAAGCAAAAATCTCCAAAAAGAAAGAAAAAATATAAAATAATGAGGAAAAGGAGGAAAAAACCCTAAACAGCTGAAACCCTAACCCTAAACCGGCACTCCACCACTATAAATAAGTGATGGAGACCCCTTATTTTAGATCCACAATCACAAGTATCCTGGCTCTGCCAAAATTGCTCTTGAAATCCTAGCTCACCCTTGAGCTACTTTCACCATTGAGAGCCCCTTTTGGCCCATTTCCACCATTGGAGAAAGAGAAGGAGCAGCTTGGAGCTCGGAGCCACCTACTCAGACCAGCGCAAAGGGCTTCACCAACCTCCACATTGGAGGTCAGATCAATAAAAAATCATTCTTTACTTTTTACTGTTTTGCTTCATGAACATGTTTAGATTAGTTTTTATTTCTGTTTAGCATTTTTTATTCACATATTATTGAACTGCTACTAAGGAATCCATTCTCCTTAGTAGGTGCTCATTCGCATAAGCTAGGGGTAAAACCCTAGCAACATCCACTAACCAGAAGAAGCATTTGGTTATTAGAGCTACTGATTATACGTTGATTGCAGGACATATGTACAAGCTGGGCGCGGATGAGATACTGCGTCGATATGTTTCCAACTATGAGCGACCTTGGGTAATGAGTGAAGCACATGTCGGTGTCATAGGAGGACGCTACGCAGGAAAGGAAACTGTGTGCAAGATATTACAAGTAGGACTATGGTGGCCAACCATACATATGGATACTAAGAGTTTCTGTTGGCGCTGTGATATCTGCTAGAGGACAGGAAAAATGTTGTGTTGCGACGAGATGCCGCTTGCACCGCAAATAACCCTTAAAGCATTCGACAAGTGGAATGTTGATTTTGTTAGACCTACCAGTGCACTAGGCAAGAGGACTGGCACACGCTACATTACCACTACGACAGACTATTTAACCAGATGGGAAGAAGCTCTGCCTGTTAAAGATTGCACCGCTACGACTGCGATGAAGTTTTTATTTGAAAATGTGGTGACCATATTCGGCTGTCCAAAAATTATACTCAGGGACCAAGGTACGCATTTTGTTAACAAAATGATTGTTGATCTTACTGCAGAATTCCAGATCCAGCACAAGAAGACCACACCCTATCATCCCTAGGAAAATGGAACGGTTGAAGCCTTCAACAAGATTCTGGACAATTCCTTATCCAAAGTATGTAATGTGCGTCGGGATGACTAGGATTAGGAAGTTTCAACTATGTCGTGGGCATACCGCACAACTTGCAAGCGATTGACAGGGAACACCTCATTCTGGCTGGTGTATGGCCAGGAAGTTGTTGTGCCAATGTAGTACATTGTGTCGAGTCTAAGGATTGTTGCGCTGAAGGAGATGACTGACAGAGATGCTGTTGAAAAAAGGTTGTCGCAACTTATTCAGATGGAAGAGGAACGCTTCGTCGCAGGATTTCATTAGACTATCGAGAAGCAGAGATAGAAAGCATGTCATGATCTCCATATCCGGGTTAAGCCATTCAAAGTAGGAGGAATTGTGTTGTTGTATGACATCAAATTCTTCAAAATCCAACAAAGTTAAAAATGCATTGGCTAGGGCCATATACGATCACGCACATCATTGACATGGGCGCAGTAAAACTGCAAAAACTAGACGGTACATAGGTCATGGGTATGGTGAACGACAGTTGCCTGAAAACTTACTATGATGGCCGTGGCATGCTTGGATAAGACTGCACCGCGAACGGGGAAAAAGAAAAGGCAAAGTGGAGGCAAAAGCGGGAATGACAGGTTGTCCGACATTAAAGTGCGGATATTCAGCTAAGATTGAGGTGGTTATGACAGCTAAGTGTCATCAATTTGATGAGATATGAGGAGAATGGTGACGTGATTTTTGGTGCCATGAGCTGTTTATTATGTTGTGGTTGAACCCTAACTGATTAATCATTGTTGCGGTTGAGCCCTAGCTGAACCCCAACTGATTATATTATTATTATGTTGTGGTTGAACCCTAGCTGATTAATTATGTTGCGGTTGAACCCTAGTTGATTATATTATTATTATGTTAATATTATTGTTTATTATTATGTTGTGGTTGAACCCTAGCTATTTATTCAGCGAATATTGAGGCAGTTATGACAGCTAAGTGTCATCAATTCGATGAGATACGAGGAGAATGGCGACGTGCTTTTTGGTGCCATGAGCTATTATATTCTAGGCTTGAACCCTAGCTAATTATGTCATTGGTGCCATGAGCTGTTAATTATGTTGTGGTGTGGCTTCAGATTCAAGGTGCTTGCTGAGTTGATAATGGTCTGGTCTTTCGATATCTCCAATCAAATCGACTACAAGGTTTTTTCTGTTGATACCCAGTACCGAGTGGTGTTTGTGCTTAAATTTGTAGAGCGTTCCTATGGCTGGAGTGCACTGCCAATTGTTTTTTCGGTTATAGGGTTGGACGGGCAAGAAAGAGAGTCGAGCCGGGTTTTCTTGAAAAGGGAAAAAGAAAATAAGGATCCAAATGAAGAAGAGTTAGAAAAGCACGACGCAGATGAAGATAATAATGGTGATGCTGATAATATATTTTATCATGATGATGAATGTATAGAAGTTGTGGCGGCAGAATTCAGTACAGTGAGAGAAAATGAGGGAGAGAATCAGAAGAAGTGTAAATTTAGTATGAGAGAAGTGAAGTCGAATAGTCAGAAAGTTGGCCTGTTTTCGAATGGAGTCAGGGTTGAACCGGTTAATGGCAGTGTTGGTGTTTAAAACAATTTTATAGATTATTTGTTGTCTAAGTCTTAGTTATTTGTATTTTGTTTTAGTTAATTGGATTGTTTATCATAAATTGTTTGGTATGTGGTGGTGATAGTTTATAGCTACAACTAACCACTTAGTTTTATAAAGATAATTAAGTATTACAATGATTTAAATAAATTATTATTATTATTATTATAATATTATAAATGTAAAATATTAATTATAAAATTGATCTAATAAGTTTGATATCTTTTTATAATATTTGAAAAACATATTTATTAATTTATCCCAAATTCTAAAATACAAACTTTAATACATATTCTTAGGAAAAAAAATATTAGTAAAAATTTATGTTATTATTTATAATTATGATATAATCAAGTAATGAAATGGTATAACGTGCAAGATCTTTATTATTATAATTTGTTTTATAACGTGGAAGATCTCTATTATTATAATTTGTTATTTGTTTTGCCATTTGATATAATTAAAATTGATATTTAATATGTTTGATATTATTATAACATGTTTGATATGGTTAAAGTCGAAGGTTGTTACATTTGAGTTTTATTATCATTTGATATAAATAAAGACTATTTTTAATATGTATGATGCTGTTTATACTTGGTCAATACTGCGTTAAATGTTGTTTCATTTCAGTCAACATTCAAAGATATAAGAATTTTTTTTGTATAAATAAAAAATTTATGTGAATGATTTGATATAGTACTAGTCCAATAATATAAGAATTTATAAGAAAATTCTTGTATTAATATAAGAAAATTCTTATATTAATTAAGAATTTATGTTAATGATTTGATATAGTACTGGTCTCAGGTTGCTACACTTGAGTCAATAAAAAAAAAATTCTATTAATTAAGAATTTATAATTCTTGTATTAATTAAAGATTTATATTAATAATTTGATATAGTACTTCTCGAAAATTTGTAGGTTAAGCTATCATTGTGATGCTCAAGTCTGTTTATGATCAAAGTAAAGACAAATTAATTAAAAATTTATGTTAATAATTTGATATAGTACTTCTCAAAAATTTGTAAGCTAGCATTGTCATGCTCAAGTCTGTTTATGATCAAAGTAAAGAGAAGCTAAAATTGGTACCAATCGTATACCATAGGATTGAACAATTCTACTAAATGAAGGGTATCCAAAAAAATAATTGTTTATTAATTGAATAAACACCTTTTGAACCTATCCATCATTTTCAGATATGAAATATCGAATGGTAATTAAAAGAGCTTTTTGAATAAATACCTTTTCAGCCTATCCATCTTTTTCAGATATGAAATATAGAATGGTATTTAAAGGGTTTAAGATATGTGGATAATGGATCAATAGTGATATTGGATGTTGATAGAAACCAAACATTCCATATGACTTAGGCTTTGTTTACATTGAACAAATGTCATTTATCATAAAGTTTATATAAATATAATCTATTTTACATTTTCATAACAATAACAAAAATATAGTAATAAAAAAATATATTGTTATAAACGTAATACAAAATCTACATAAAATAGCAACCTCGTTTTAACTTTATTACTTTGATAATTATTAAAAGCATTTGAGAGATAGACAATTATTAAAGTTATTGTGTATCTTGAATGTGTATATTGAATATATTGAATATTTCTTCTTTTAAAATTTATTAGGTACGATTTAATATAAATTTTAATTAATATTGAAAATATAAAAAAAAAATATTGAAAAAGAAAGAGCGGTATAAATACAAATATTTTCATTAACTTGAAAAAATTCAAATGAGTATATTGTTATTTACATTCAAATATTAGACTATACTTTTAGAACAAAATGGTAACTAGTAAAACCATTTAACATAGTTGAATTCCAATGAATTCTGTAAGATGCTCATACAACATACTTACATTCTATAACATCAAATGAAGTGCATACGGACTTCACTCATTAAATCTAGATGAGATAGCACATTTGTTCACGGGATATTAAATTTCACTAGATATTGAAAAATACCTTCCAAAATATTTTTGTTGAACCTTGCTCCCAATTTGTTGATGAGATATTAAAGAATACCCCTAATTTCACTAAAAATTGAAAAATACCTCCTAAAATCTTTTTGTTCTACCCCCCTCCCAATACATATATCAAATTAAATTTAAAAAAAAACCTATTTCAATTAGATATCATAAGTGCCCATTTTTTCATGGAAAATTTAATATATGTTTTTATTTCTACCCCTAATGCATAGGTAGGAAAAAACTCTCTTAATCCCTCAAATTAAAAAATTAAAAAAACAGTTAAAACTAAGCGAACATGTTCATCGACATCCCGACATAGGGATAAGGAACTATAGTAAGATAGCCTTGGATCCAAGGGCTTGGTGTTATACTACTTTCACCCCTCCCTTCAATCTAATAAATGGCCATGCATTTGTTGAGGGAAGGGTGTTTTCGTAGGAAAATATAGGCATAATTCGACCAGAATGTTGCTCGGGAATATGAAGAGTCCAGTGGCACGGAAGAGGAAGCTGCAACAAATGAAGAAGAGTTGCGACAAAAGCAGTCACACGAGAAGATACCGCGACAAAAGAGAAGATTTTGTGACCAAAGAGAACAACGATGATGGAAGGAACCATGACAGAATAAGAGTACAATGGTTGAAAAGGACAGTTCGATGACCGTGGGTAAGAAGTTGGTAAGAATAGTGCATTCTTTGGGAATAAATAATATTTGTATTTATGGGTTGTGTTGAGGCCTGGAAATTTGCAGGCAACAACAGCAAGGGATTCTCCCCAGTCAACGTTCCCAAGTAGCCCATGACTGTTTGGTGTAGGGAATCCGTCTGGTTTGCGGTCCGGATACCTTAGGTCAAGTAACAAAACAAAGGTTTTACTGGTTGCGGCTCGGTCCACCGTGAATGTTTTTGTATTTTTGACATAATGTATGATATGCACATGCCTAATTAACAATGCAGGGTGATAAGGATGCAGGGAGTAGTCACAACGTGATGCGCAGGTTCTTACCTCTCGTCTTAGAACTCACAAGCATCTAAATCACATATGCAGCAAGAGAGTAAAACTAACTATCTATCTATCTACCTATCTATCTATCCCCAGGGAGCCAAATTGTAACTTATTTATGAGTAATGTGTATTGTACATGCATTATAAAGAGAAAATACAGATAGCTGATATTCCTTCCTACAACACATGAACGATTAAAGATATTTAGACAATCAGAGAGCCAATTGTTTATGAACAACATACATTACTCATGGTGGGAATTTCACAGAATAAACCAGAAATCATTCAACAAGAACATAGGCTCTAAGAGTTAGAACGATCTCACAGTTAATGGACAAAAACTGGAAAAATGAATAGTTCATCTTTCCACAATCCACAACATAACATTTGAAAGTCCCACCAATCCTTCTCCGACAGGCAAACAATAATTCTTTATTGCAAAAAGTAGTTCTTCTTACAATATCGCTTTACATGTCTAACTGGGAAAAAGCCCCTTCTTCCTCTAAGTCTTCTATATTTATACAAAAATATGAGACTGTTGGGTTGCCCACAAATAACCCTTGGGCTTCCCAACATTTCGCCTCCCAAAACTTTCCTCAAATGTTTATAAAATCGTTACATATTACAAAAGTGAATGATTATTCACGAGGAGGGCCCAGCTTGAGTATTTAGGAATTTCTTCCATGCCAAAGCCTTAGAGGCGATGCCTTCAAATGCACAAGGTTCCAAAAATTGAATGTTTATTTCGAACTTCGCGGCTTGATTCTTGATGGCCTCAATTCTGGCCGCACTCAAACGAGTTGATCCTCCAAAAGCTGCACACTGATGGCAGAATTCTCTACTTCACTCCTTAATGTGCTGTATTTTTTCTTCTTCCTCTTGATACCTCTTCTATAAAATCTCCACAAATGAGTTGTGGTCTGGAAAAACCTCTAGCCTCTACTCGGATTCTACTTGGCACCGGTTATATGTAATCAAGATCCTTCTAAAGAATTATGAGCATGTTCCTTTTGTCCTCCTAACAACCTTTTTGAAATCTTCTACTGTGTTTATAGCGAATTCTAATAAGTCGTAATCCTGCTGAAGGGCCAGTCGATCTTTTGAGGGCAGATCTACAGGAGTTTCTTCATTATTTTCCAACCTTGTCATTCTTGCTATCAGGACTTCCATGACGTCCTGAGATCTATCAACAAAATAAGAGGAAGTCTCTAGAATTTCCTCTAATCAGCCATCTATTTGCAAAAAATTACATCTCTCTTCTTCTATGGCGTTTTGCAGCTGAAGCATCTTGGCCTTTTGTGCCAGCACATGCTCCTTGAAGGGTTGGAGGTCAACCTGCTGCTCTCTTGCTTCTTCTAGAGCAGTTGTTAAAGAAGAAATCTGCTCTTTAAGCTTCAACTCTTGTTCTTGAGCTTGCTTCTCACTTGCCTCCAAAGTGGTCTTTTGCAGCTCTAAGCCTTCTATCCTTCCCAGCAGCTGTTCCTTCTCCACCCTAAGCTATTGATACTCTTGTTGCACTCTCTCCAGACACTCTTGTGTAGTTTCCCTAACTTGTCTCTCCACTTGGAGGAACTGCAGTTCATCCTTTGAAGACCTTATCTCTTTTTTCATGTCCTCATATTTCCTCTTCAACTTATTAATTTCCTCTCTCTCCTTTCTCAATGTGTCTTTCAGTTGAGCAGAGGACTTCTTGGATTGCTCCAAGTCTGTCATAATCTTGTCCACATTATCTTCCGAAGCATGAATCAGTGCATCTCTGGCTCTAATGGTGAATCGTGGATCTCGGTCTGTTCCAAATACAACAGGCGTATCCGTTATCATTTTCCTGGGAAGACCTCCTGTTTCAACCTTCCTTTCCATTCTCTTCACTATCCTCTTTGTCTCCTTGTCATAGAAAACAGTGTTAAAATCAGGTATTTCTTCCCCTTTCTTCTATTCAAAGGGGACCAGCTTCAGTGTAGGGACCATAGACTGTCCATGTGTGCTAGCAGTCGGTACTTTTGGGTCCTGAACCTCAGGGTTCTCCATGTCCTGGGTCTGTCCTCTAGCTGTGTCAGAGGCTGACTGTTCTGTCTCTGTCTGCGTCAGCTCTAGCCTCTCTGCTTCTTGCTTTTGTAGCTCCTCATCAAGCTTCTTCTTCTTTTCTTCTTCTTCATTCCTTGCAGCTTCCTCTCATTTCTAGCTGCCTCTTACGCATCTTTTCTTTTCTCTTCCTCTTCTCCGTGCAGCCACCCTGCAGCTTCTTGGGCCAGCCTTTGGGCTTCCTCATTTAGTTTCCTTGCTTCCTCATCAGCTTTTGCTTGTTCATCTTGCCCCTTCCCACCTTTTGTGGTTATCTTCTTCTTGAACCTTCTCTTCAAGGCTGTCATGTTCAAAGCACTGCGGAAGACAGATTCTTCTCTATCCCAATGGTGGGTGTATTCGAAATGGACATTGTTTTCTTTGCAATGTTCAGCCACTTTGCTACGAGAATCATTTATATGGAAGGGCATCTCACCAAAATGAAACCTTTCCAACTCTTCTACAAACTCATCTACTTTCTTCACCATGGTAAACGTATAACTTCCTAACTTGAAAGGCAAAGGGGGATAGGTGGCCTTCTTATGTTCAAACAAAAAGCTTCCTATGCCATCTAGGAAGACTTGCCTAACCGCCTCTTTATGAATGATGTAGTCTGTGGCATATTTGGGTAGCAGGGAGGGTGCTCTGGAGCCTCTGAACATTCTGAAGTAGAGGCCATCTTCAGTCAGGTAGTAATCTGCATATTCTTCAATGACCTGCAATGCCTCTTCTGACATGCAGTCGCATTCCTTCAGAAAAATGAGAGTATACAAGGGCATGATGAAGTGTTCACAAACCTCTTGGTAATGACTATGGTATTTGTGTGCCCATAGTGGCTTATATGCAGAATAAACAGGAATCCTCTCCCTGTCCCAGATACACCTTAGGCCGGAGAAAGGTTGATTGCACAATATACAATCGACGAGTATGGAACTCATGTAAAATTCAGACCTCTTTTGGGACACTCCTCCCAAAGCTGAGGCCATGCAGGCTGAAAGACTGTTTGATACTATGTTGGCCCAGTTGAAAATGGTCCCCTGGGTGGCAACATAAAAAATAATTGGCATCCATTCCAATTTGAAGAACCTGCCATGAGCTCTCCCAAAAATCCTGTTAAGCATTAAAGCTATGAACCTGTACGGGGCCCTTAAGCTTGCTGTGTCATACTCTCCTGTAGGCCTGGTTCTGAAATGTTTTCCTGATAACAGCATTCTTTTAAGGGTCTCAACAAGGTCCATTCGAATGTTATTTAACCAATCGTCAAACATAAAAACTTGTGCTTCTGGTAGGTGGTAAGCTAGTGCTACATATCCTGGGCTATAAGCAGCATAGCCTTGTTTGTCTGCATTCTCTAGGATCATAGTGGTTACATCTTCCCGGGGCAGAATCCAACCAATCACTTCAGAGCATGGGAAAAGCTCTGGTCTTGTGGCAATCTTCATCAGTGAAGATCTCTCTATGTTGGCGCAAATGCCTTCCTCCTCCAAGCCCATATCAGGCACCTCTCAACGCGTGATCAACCTGTATATCTCTCCCCACTGGTACTCGGGATCTACACCAGATATACACTTGGTGTCTTCATAGATGTATTCAGTTTTGGTAATAAATTCCACGTCAGGGTCCTCTTCGACCACAGGGGCCTTCTTCTTTTGTCTCTTCGACATTTTGAGTTCGGAATCTTTCTGTTATACATGCAATTTTCATCATTAGGCCCTTTACGGCTAAGTTGCAAACATTGAGGCACAATGTGCAGTGTTCAGTTACTTTGTCTATGTTTAACATGACGAAAATTAGTCAAATGAAGCACATATATGCAAGCTAACACTGCAGTCTAATACCAAAACAGTTCTATCAACAAATTTCTAGCGGGAAATAAATCTACATTAACATGAAGAAACTTCGGCTTTCTGCGGGCGCCATGATCATCGCGCTGTGGGGAATGACAGGGGGATTCATGCAAGCTGTCGATGGTGTGCCTCAACAAAATACCTCCTATGCAATATAAGGTCGATATAACTATATGCAGTGATATATCCCCCTCCACCGGCCTGGCCCTCAAAACCGGCCGTGAACCGGGTTGCACGGAACCGCGCGGCGAAATACAGTTGTGGTTTGAGGACGCGAGTAGCATGAAAAAAAAGGGGGGGGGGGGGAACCATTCCAAACACCACCAGAAGGCCATGAAAACCTTCCCCATCAAAACATCATCACACAGGGCAGATTGGTGTAGACAGCGCAACGACTGTCTACACCAAACCCCCACTCACTAAGCGCAGTGTCACATAATATAAGGCCGTGGGAAAAAACTACCATGTGGGTCAAAATGCCCCCCCCCTCCATGGAAAGTTACGCGACAAGATCCTCAATATATAGGCATGTAAGTAACGAGCCAAGGGAAAACGGTCTTGGGAAAAACCCAACCGTAGAAAAAAACAACCAAGAGTTCGAACGGAATGTGTTAATGCAATGAGGAGCCTACCTGGCAATGCTGCATGGATGGCGGGAAGAAGGGCGATCAAGCTTCCACAGTTGGGCCACCTGGACGCAGGTACCGACAACGGGGTCCTTGCGAGCTCGAGAGAACGACAACACACAAGAGCGACAGATCACGATAGTTGGAAATAGTGATAGAATAATCCACATGACCCCATATATATATATGTGTACAAACATAAGCGGAGGACGAAAAATATCGAACGATGGAAAACTATGGATTGGAGGATGTAAAGATAATTCCTTCCGCAATGTTGGGTGGCCAAACCACTAATCTATCCACGGGGATAACTGAGAGATAAATAACTCGTCGGAGCTTTAAAACATCGAAGCGATAGTGGAACGGGAGCCGCAACGATGGAGATATAAAGGATATCACAGTCCGCGATGGGCAAAATCTTGATCGGAGAAAAAACGACTGAACGACCGAAAGGATAATGCTTTCAGCAGCCGCAACGGCGGAAGCACGAGACTTAAGGGGCAGTGAAAACAACAACGCGAGGTCTGAAAAGTCAAAGCGATGATCGGAAGACTTAGCAATATGCCATCTACAATTGCGGAGAATGTAGTAACAAATCGTTCCGATGTAAAATGAAAGACCAGCCGATTAAAACAAACGCATCGGAGAAAAACAACGAAGGTAAAGCTGATTACTCTTCCGCAATGGCAGGAGCGCCAACAAAAATCTTCTGATTGAAAAATTCGAGAACACTTTCGAAGGTAATGATAAATAAAAAACAAGCAGTGGATCGTTTCAAGAATTAGGAAAAAACCTTTGTGAAGAATCATTTAGCCAAATCAAAGAAGCAAATCAAACTAATATAAGCAAAAGGAGGGTCCTGAAATTTTTGAATTTTGGGAAAATGTTGCAGCTGCAACAATTGGCGACTACCTGGTGAACCCCAGATTTCTAACTTAACTCCTCCCTGGTAAAAGACTGTCTAGCTCAAAATTGAAATCTTCTAGATGTTGGTATTCCTAATCTGGCCAAGCCATACATTTAAATCATTGAGAAGTAGTTCATTCATTGGGAAAAGGTAACATCAGAAATATTTGCAAGTATGAATAACTCTTTTGAGGCCTAATAAGTGAGATTTATTTTACCCGTCCTTAGATAGTTTCTAGCTTTGACACCACAGGATTGTAACAGATAGTAAACAGCAGTATCCTTTTGTTCCTCATTCCCATGCCAACTGCACTTTTGTGCCATTTGAACTTTAGTTCTTTTGATTCCTCCATCTGCCTTTCTTTCTGAATTTTATTCAGGCTCCTCTATCCATACTGTCCTTTTGTGTTAGAGAAGAATTTAATTTTCATCTCACGGACGGAGAGGAACTTTTGGCAATTTGAAATTCATGCTTTTGATACTTTGCTTTGATATGTACGGTTTCTTTAAGGAGTTTTGACTCTTGATAGCTTTTAGATTTTCTGAAATCATGGCATGGGATCATTTATATATGATATACAGTTTACCTTGCTTCCTTTCCATGGTTCCTTTGCTGTCACTTCCTTGAACATTTTAGATGTGAAATGGATGGAGCCTTGAAATAGTATTCTAGACCTCTAAATTCTGAGTTATTTACAGGGGTTAAGTAGAACTTCAATGAATACATGGTCAATTAGGAACACTGCTACTAAAATACATTATATGTTTCAAAGCACAGTCTTTTGCTCAAGATTTGAGTTAATTAAGAACCCTGATGTTTCCATTGCAACCAAAAGTTTGCCTCTTTATTCAAAATAAAAAGAACTAGTAACAAAGCATTAAACTAAAAGAAAAACAACAACAAAGAAATAAATCAAAAGAAAATAGCATCAAAGCATCAAAGAAAATCACATCAATTTATTTATGTACAAAGCAAAAGAAAAAAAAATGTGTGCCCGCCCTTAAAAATCTTTAATCCAACGAGTTAGAGGGCTAGGCTGTAGTGTAAGCCAAAATCTATCCATGGTCTAAGTGTACCATTTTTGAAATCGAACCCATGTCTACTAGTCTACAGTCATCTTTATCAGCCTGAGGAAATTGAAGGAGCTCAGGCTGATTGTTAATCATAGAACTGGCCTTTCTTGAGGTATGATATCTTAGCTTAAGCTCAGTTAGATAATTTCCCAGGACATCATTAGCAGATTCATTACCTTCTCCCAGTTTAGTGACAGTATGCTTCATGTAAGGTTCGCTCAAAATGTTAATCCAATTAGGGATACCCTTAAGAGGTAACCATAAATGAGACCAATCTGAAGCAAAATAACCCTTTAACCTGACAGACCAATCTCGGTTAAGAACAAGCCCATAGCCATCTGGTATGTCAGCCACCATAATGTCAATAAATTGACATATCTTGTTATTTGCAGAAAAGCGAATGAGAACATTTTTCATTTCTCCCACTACTTTGACACCTGTGCTATCTAATTGCACTACTTCCCAGGCTGTGAGTTCTGGCTGTCCATTAATCTTCTTGCAAACCTCAAGTGGCATAACATTTACCGATGACCCAGAATCCACCAAACAATTATGCACATTATGATTCAGCATTTCTAGGGTCAAAAGAAAAGGCGAGGTTTCAACTTTTTCTTCCCAACCTGGTTCTATGTCTTCTTCTCTCGGTTGGTTTTGAGTGGGTATATCTTTTTTAAGTTCCTCAATTTCTTCAGTGTTTCCTTCATTAACACCTACTTATTCTTCCACAAGTTTGACAGGCTCGCTGATTGGCTTTGTTTCCTGGTTGATAGTAGTGACTTTAGGTGTTTTATCTTTAACATTCACATCTACCTGTCTCTTGACATTCTCTTGCAATTTTTTAATCTTCAAAATTATTGCATTGTCTTTAATTGTTAGGTCCAAATCTTTTGTTGCTATTGGTGTGAATTCAGATTTGAGAGTGTTCTCTTATGTGTTGAAAAGCGAGACACCATCCCATAAAAAAATGGTATCATTATCTTGTTTCTCTATGGTCTGGTTTTTCTCTTCTTCTTTACCACTGTCTTTAGTCAATTTAGAGTCCAACAGCTTATTCATCACCAATGTCATCGAATTTAACCATTGGGGACACTTCTTTTCAGAATGAGGTTGTTGGTGGAAAGTGCATAAATTATCCCCCCCTACCTCTGTTATATTCACTGATGCTGAATTTGGTGGAGGGATCTTCAATTGGTTACTGTCTGCTCTTTTTTGGTAGTAAGGTTTGTAATTTTTATGAAATTCCCTTTCTTTCTCCAGATCTATTATTCGGTTGGATAGTTTCTGAATCATTTTCAGCATTCCCTCAAAATCATGTGATTGTTCCTCTTTAAGTTTAGACATCAGTGAGGCTCTTCTCCCGATAGTTTTTTCCTTAGGTTGCTTGGGATAGTCTTCTATACTTTCCTTTTCAACCTCTACCCTTTCTGCTTCTTCATAAGTTTCTGCCAACGTAGGTCTGGCTTTCATTTTGGCAAACATTGCCAGCTCAGGTCCTAGGGCTGAGGTATAATATTCAATTAAGACTTTGTCTGAGGGTCTGTCAGTTTCAGAAAAGTTCTTTAAGTATGATGGAAACCTTTGAGTAAAAAGATGCACCTTCTCATCCTTCTCTTTTTTGAACAAACCAAGACCTTTCATTAGTGAAGCATGTGTATTTTGGGCTGCGTATTTACTTCTGAAAATCCTTTCGAAGGTGTACCAATTAGGAATAGAGTTTGTAGGAAAACTGAAATACCAGAATGCTGCTGCTCCTTTAAGGGTATATGGGAACAATATACAGACAACACCCTCGTACTCCCCAGCCCTTAGCCCTTCTATTGCTAAAGAGAAACTTTGAAAGTGGTCTTCTACAACAATCTTCTCATCGGGATCAAACTTAGGTAGCAGCTTATCAAAAGCTTGAGGTAAGTTGTGGAAAGGAGGTGTGAGGTTCAAAGGTGATCTAGCTGTCCAAGCTGGAATAGGGTTGGGCTGATTCACATTTATACCAGCCATGAGCAAAGGTGAACAAACAGGAGTCTAAGTAAAAACACTGTAAGATGAAACTGGGCTTACTTGCTCCAAAGATAGAACCAAAACCTGTAAGGACTTGGGTTAGGTCAAAAGCTTTCAAATATCTGTTGGTGGGATAATCTTGGGAAAATAGGTTTCCACGGCTAGCCATACACCGGTGTCCCTCCTTCTAGCACCAGAAACTGTTGAGGCCTGGAAATTCGCAGGCAACAACAACAAGGGATTCTCCCCAGTCAACGTTCCCAAATAGCCCGTGACTGTTTGGTGTAGGGAATCCGTCTGGTTTGCGGTCCGGCTACCATAGGTCAAGTAACAAAACAAAGGTTTTACTAGTTGCGGCCCGGTCCACTGTGAATGTTTTTGTATTTTTGACATAATGTATGATATGCACGTGCCTAATTAACAATGCAGGGTGATAAGGATGCAGGGAGTAGTCACAACGTGATGCGCATGTTCTTACCTCTCATCTTAGAAATCACAAGCATCTAAATCACATATGCAGCAAGAGAGTAAAACTAACTATCTATCTATCTACCTATCTATCTATCCCCGGGGAGCCAAATTGTAACTTATTTATGAGTAATGTGTATTGTACATGCATTATAAAGAGAAAATACAGATAGCTGATATTCCTTCCTACAACACATGAACGATTAAAGATAGTTAGACAATCAGATAGCCAATTGTTTATGAACAACATACATTACTCATGGTGGTAATTTCACAGAATAAACCAGAAATCATTCAACAAGAACATAGGCTCTAAGAGTTAGAACGATCTCACAGTTAATGGACAAAAACTGGAAAAATGAAATAGTTCATCTTTCCACAATCCACGGCATAACATTTGAAAGTCCCACCAATCCTTCTCCGATAGGCAAACAATAATTCTTTATTGCAAAAAGTAGTTCTTCTTACAATATCGCTTTACATGTCTAACTGGGAAAAAGCCCTTTCTTCCTCTAAGTCTTCTATATTTATAAAAAAATATGAGACTGTTGGGTTGCCCACAAATAACCCTTGGGCTTCCCAACTTTTCGCCTCCCAAAACTTTCCTCAAATGTTTATAAAATCGTTACATATTACAAAAGTGAATGATTATTCACGAGGAGGGCTTGACTTGAGTATTTAGGAATTTCTTCCATGCCAAAGCCTTAGAGGCGATGCCTTCAAACGCACAAGGTTCCAAAAATTGAATGTTTATTTCGAACTTTGCAGCTTGATTCTTGATGGCCTCAATTCTGGCTGCACTCAAACGAAGTTGATCCTCCAAAAGCTGCACACTGATGGCGGAATGATCTAATTCACTCCTTAAGACCTGGTGGTCGAGGGCCTTAATGTGCTTTATTTTTTCTTCTTCCTCTTGATACCTCTTCTGTAAAATCTCCACAAATGAGTTGTGGTCTGGAAAAACCTCTAGCCTCTGCTCGGGTTCTACTTGGCACCGGTTATATGTAATCAGGAGCCTTCTGAAGAATTTTGAGGATGCTCCTTTTGTCTTCCTAACAACCTTTTTGAAATCTTCTGCTGTGTTTATAGCGAATTCTAATAAGTCGTAATCCTGCTGAAGGGCCGATCGATCTTTTGAGGGTAGCTCTGCAGGAGTTTCTTCATTATTTTCCAACCTTGTCATTCTTGCTGTCAAGACTTCCATGACGTCCTGAGATCTATCAACAAAATAAGAGGAAGTCTCTAGAATTTCCTCTAATTGGCCATCTATTTGCAAAACTTTACATCTCTCTTCTTCTATGGCGGTTTGCAGCTGAAGCATTTTGGCCTTTTGTGCTAGCACATGCTCCTTGAAGGGTTGGAGGTCAACCTGCTGCTCTCTTGCTTCTTCTAGAGCAGTTGTTAAAGAAGAAATCTGCTCTTGAAGATTCAACTCTTGTTCTTGAGCTTGCTTCTCACTTGCCTCCAAAGTGGTCTTTTGCAGCTCTAAGCCTTCTATCCTTCCTAGCAGTTGTTCCTTCTCCACCATAATATCTTAATACTCTTGCTGTACTCTCTCCAGACACTCCTGTGTAGTTTCCCTAACTTGTCTCTCCACTTGTAGGAACTGCAGTTCATCCTTTGAAGACCTTATCTATTTTTTCATGTCCTCATATTTCCTCTTCAGCTTATTGCTTTCCTCTCTCTCCTTTCTCAATGTGTCTTTCAGTTGAGCAGAGGACTTCTTGGATTGCTCCAAGTCTGTCATAATCTTGTCCACATTATCTTTCGAAGCGTGAATCAGTGTAGCTCTGGCTCTAATGGTGAATCTTGGATCTCGGTCTGTTCCAAATACAATGGGTGTATCCGTTATCATTTTCCCGGGCAGACCTCCTATTTCAACCTTCCTTTCCATTCTCTTCACTATCCTCTTTGTCTCATTATCATAGAAAACAGTGTTAAAATTAGGTATTTCTTCCCCTTTCTTCTATTCAAAGGGGACCAGCTTCAGTGTAGGGACCATAGACTGTCTAGGTGTGCTAGCAGTCGGTACTTCTGGGTCCTGAACCTCAGGGTTCTCCATGTCCTCGGTCTGTCCTCCAGCTGTGTCAGAGGATGACTGTTCTGTCTCTGTCTGCGTCAGCTCTAGCCTCTCTGCTTCTTGCTTCTGTAGCTCCTCATCAAGCTTCTTCTTCTTTTCTTCTTCTTCATTCCTTGCATCTTCCTCTGCTTTTCTAGCTGCCTCTTGCGCAACTTTTCTTTTCTCTTCCTCTTCTCCCTGCAGCCACCCTGCAGCTTCTTGGGCCATCCTTTGGGCTTCCTCATTTTGTTTCCTTGCTTCCTCATCAGCTTTTGCTTTTTCATCTTGCCCCTTCCCACCTTTTGTGGCTATCTTCTTCTTGAACCTTCTCTTCAAGGCTGTCATGTTCAAATCACTACGGAAGACAGATTCTTCTCTATCCCAATGGTGGGTGTATTTGAAATGGACATTGTTTTCTTTGCAGTGTTGAACCACTTTGCTATGAGAATAATTTCTATGCAAGGGCATCTCACCAAAATGAAACCTTTCCAACTCTTCTACAAACTCATCTGCTTTCTTCACCCTGGTAAACCTATAACTTCCTAACTTGAAAGGCAAAGGAGGATAGGTGGCCTTCTTATGTTCAAACAAAAATATTCCTATGCCATCCAGGAAGACTTGCCTAACCGCCTCTTTATCAATGATGTAGTCTGTGGCGTATTTGGGTAGCAGGGAGGGTGCTCTGGAGTCTCTGAACATTCTGAAGTAGAGGCCATCTTTAGTCAGATAGTAATCTGCATATTCTTCAATGACTTGCAATGCCTCTTCTGACATGTAGTCGCATTCCTTCAGAAAAAATGAGAGTATACAAGGGCATGATGAAGTGTTCACAAACCTCTTGGTAATGACTATGGTATTTGTGTGCCCATAGTGGCTTATATGCAGAATAAACATGCATCCTCTCCTTGTCCCAGATACACCTTAGGCTGGGGAAAGGTTAATTGCACAATATACAATCGACGAGTATGGAACTCATGTAAAATTCAGACCTCTTTTGGGACACTCCTCCCAAAGCTGAGGCCATGCAGGCTGAAAGACTGTTTGATACTATATTGGCTCAGTTGAAAATGGTCCCCTGGGTGGCAACATAAAAAATAATTGGCGTCCATTCCAATTTGAAGAACCTGCCATGAGCTCTCCCAAAAATCCTGTTAAGCATTAAAGCTATGAACCTGTACGGGGCCCTTAAGCTTGCTGTGTCATACTCTCCTGCAGTCTTGGTTCTGAAATGTTTTCTTGATAATAACATTCTTTTAAGGGTCTCAACAAGGTCCATTCTAATGTTATTTAACCAATCGTCAGACAGAAAAACTTGTGCTTCTGGTAGGTGGTAGGCCAATGCTACATATCCTGGGCTATAAGCATCATAGCCTTGTTTGTCCGCATTCTCCAGGATCATAGTGGTTACATATTCCCGGGGTAGAATCCAACCAATCACTTCAGAGCATGGGAAAAGCTCTGGTCTTGTGGCAATCTTCATCAGTGAAGATCTATCTATGTTGGCATAAATGGCTTCCTCCTCCAAGCCCATATCAGGCACCTCTCAGCGTGTGATCAACATGTATATTTCTCCCCACTGGTACTCGGGCTCTACACCAGATATACACTTGGTGTCTTCATAGATGTATTCGGTTTTGGTAATAACTTCCACGTCAGGGTCCTCTTCGACCAAAAGGGCCTTCTTCTTTTGTCTCTTCGACATTTTGAGTTCGGAATCTTCCTGTTATACATGCAATTTTCATCATTAGGCCCTTTATGGCTAAGTTGCAAACATTGAGGCACAATGTGCAGTGTTCAGTTACTTTGTCTATGTTTAACATGATGAAAATTAGTCAAATGAAGCACATATATGCAAGCTAACACTGCATTCTAATACCAAAACAGTTCTATCAACAAATTTCGAGCGGGAAATAAATCTACATTAACATGAAGAAACTTCGGCTTTCTGCAGGCGCCATGATCATCGCGCTGTGGGCAATGACAGGGGGATTCATGCAAGCTGTCGACGGTGTGACTCAACAAAATACCGCCTATGCAATCCAAGGTTGATATAACTATATGCAGTGATATATCCCCCTCCACCGGCCTGGGTTCAAAACCGGCCATGAATCGGGTCGCGCAGAACTGTGCGGGGAAATACAGCTGTGGTTTGAGGACGCGGGTAGCACGAAAACAAAAAAGGGGGGGGGGAAACCATTCCAAACACCACCGGAAGGCCATGAAAATCTTCCCCATCAAAACATCATCACACAGGGCAGATTGTTGCAGACACCGTAATGACCGTCTGCACCAAACTCCCACTCACTAAGCGCAGGGTCGCATAATATAAGGCCGTGGGAAAAAAATACCCTGTGGGTCAAAACATCCCCCCCCCATGGACATTTATGCTACAAAATCCTCAATATATAGGCATGTAACTAATGGGCCAAGGGAAAATGGCTGTGGGAAAAACCCAACCGTATAAAAAATCAACCAAGAGTTCGAACGGAACGTGATAATGCAACGAGGAGCCTACCTGGCAATGCTGCATGGATGACGGGAAGAAGGGTGGTCAAGCTTCCACAGTTGAGCCACCTGGATGCCGGTACCGACAACGGGGTCCTTGCGAGCTCGAGAGAATGAGAGCACACAAGAGCGACAGATCACGACAGTTGGAAATAGTGATAGAATAATCCACATGACCCCATATATATATGTGTACAAACATAAGCAGAGGGCGAAAAATATCGGACGACAAAAAACCATGGATTGGAGGACGTATAGATAATTCCTTCCACAACATTGGGTGGCTAAACCGCTAATCTATCCGCGGGGATAACCGGGAGACAAATAACGCGTTGGAGCTTTAAAACATTGGAGCGATAGCGGAACGGGAGCCGCAACGACGGAGATATAAAGGATATCACAGTCTGCGATGGGAAAAATCTTGATTGGAGAAATAATGACTAAACGACCGGAAGGATAATGCTTTCAACAGCTGCAACGATGGAAGCACGAGACTTAAGGGGCAGCAAAAACAACAACGCGAGGTCTGAAAAGTCAAAGCGATGATCGAAAGACTTAGCAATCTGCCATCCGCAACTGCAGAGATTGAAGTAACAAATCGTTCCGATGTAAAGCAAAAGACCAGCCGATTAAAACAAACGCATTGGAGAAAAATAACGAAGGTAAAGTTGATTACTCTTCCGCAACGACGAGAGCGCCAGCAAAAATCTTCTGATTGAAAAACTTGAGAACACTTTCGAAGGTAATGATAAATAAAAAACAAGCAGTGGATCGTTTCAAGCATTAGGAAAAAAACCTTTGTGAAGAATCATTAAGCCAAATCAAAGAAGCAAATCAAACTAATATAAGCAAAAGGAGGGTCTCGAAATTTTTGAATTTTGGGAAAATGTTGCAGTTGCAACAGGTTGATAATTCCTACTGTTAGTATAACTGAATGTACGAGAATAGAAATGACAGTCCGTCGACTAACATATTTGTTGAAATATTGTAAGTTCAAAGGATATTCTAAATGTATTTTACTGATGTAACCCAAGGGATATGCTATTATTCCTCCAGCGGGGTGTTACTATTTTATTTGGTCATCATAGAGTCATGAGGTAAACCCTCCACTTGTGTTGGGTCTTTAGTACCCTAATAAATAATATAATATACTTTTTTGAGTCTTCCTAGGTGAAGTCAGCCTAGACGGTTTACTGGGGCCAACTTGTCTAGGGTAAAAGTCAGTTGTCTCACTGTGTATAAATAGAGGAGCCATGGTTCTTATTTGAACATAGGCTCACTCACTTGAGTAGCACATAGGAGAGAGAGAGAGAGAGAGAGAGAGAGAGAGAGAGAGAGAGAGAGAGAACATAAGGAGGAGAACACATGTTTTTGGGGTTGTCTTTTATACATCTTGTACATGTTGATGTAATTGTAAATTCAGAATGTATTCACTTGTATTTATTATGTATTGTAACCCGATGTTTATTCCGGGATGTATTTGTAATGTACTTGAGTCATGTCATGCCCCGATGTTCCTATCGGGAGTTTGTATAATGTAAACTAGTCATGTCAAGTCAAGGTGGGTAACCCTCCTATTGTCTAAGGGTTAAAGTCCCCGTAGTTCCGAGGCACTAGGGTTATTAGACTCTCCTAGAGAGGTCGGCCCTAGTAGGGTTTAGTATAAATAGAGCACTAGCCTCTCTATTTATCACACACACTCATCCACACTCAGTTGTAGTGCATAGTTGAGGAAGATAAAGACACCGGGGCAAGGAATAAAGAGGTTACTGCTGTCAGGAGATCATCTTACTATTTTGGGGTTTTACCTTTGGTGCTGATTCTATCTCTGAGGAAGTTGCAAGGTTTTCTCCAATTATAGTTTCCTCGAGGAAAAACACTGTGTTCATTGTCTATTGTGTTTGATTGTTATGCTTGTTGTTCTCTCAGTTAAAGATCCTAATGTTATGCTAGCTTAATGTTAAAAATCTAACATGGTATCAGAGCTAACCTGAGAAGAAGACACTGTGCAGCTGCGGGAACTAGGGCTTCCTATTCTGTGGATCTCTCTCCAAAAAATTTCAACAAAAGTAGGGTGGAATAACTCTCCTCCTTGGGGTGCATCTTTTTGTCAAAACATAATCCAATTCTGAGGTTTTTCAGTTTTGGACCCGACACTACTACCATAAATTAGGGCTTTTCACAGAAGAGGATTTTTTCAGTGAGCCTAGGCCTGGATTGATATCCTCCTCAAAATTGAAGTTAGGGATCAAATTCAAAGCATTTGGTTGGACAGGACTCCGGAAAAGCAAAACCCTAATCTGCTCCTAAACAAGCACTGCAGGATTTCGGCTCCAAATCCAGATCCGACATCTTGACCTTGTAAGATCTAAATATTTTGTATTTCCATTTGAGGTTCTCAGTTAAAGATGTCTCATCATACCAAGCTTGATGAAAAGCTTGAGGGAGCTGATAAATTTCGATCTTGGAAGTATAGGATCTCCCTAGTCTTGGAAGAAAATGAGTTGGACTCCTATATCAATGAGGAGGTTCCAGTTCCAGAGGGAGATGAGGCTAAGGCATTACACAAGAATAAGTTGGTTATGGAAAAGAGGATTATTGCTGATTCAATCAAGGATCACCTCATATCACAAGTGTCATCCCTGAAGAAACCTAAAGCTATGTTTGATGCCCTAACAAAATTGTTTGAAGGGAAGAACATAAATCAGAAGATGACTTTGAGAAACCAACTTAAGAATGTGAAGATTCAGAATGCAGAGACCATCCAGTATTGCTTCACTAGAGTTTCTTAGATCAAGGAACAACTGGAAGTAGTAGATGAAGAAGTGGAAAATGCAGAGATTTTAATGACCACCTTGAATGGTATCCCTAGGACATGGGACTCTTTCATTCAATTGATCTGTGCCAAAAAGAAGTTAGTCAAGTTCAACAGACTTTGGGAAGAATGTTCACAAGAAGAAGCTCGGATAGCAGCTCGAGAAGAGAAGATGGGAAGTGAAGATCAAGCTCTCACAGTTCAATCTAAGAAACCCAGAAGGGACCATCTTCATCATCATTCTAAAGGTAAGCACTCTTCTCACAAGAAATCTCAACTTAGATGTTATACTTGTGATGAAATAGGACACTTTGCAAGAGATTGTACTAAAAGCAAAAGGAACTCTCACAAGAAGAAAAAAAACAAGAGAAGACATCATGCTCATGCTGCAGAGGATGATGAACCTTCCACAAAGAAGACCAAATATGAAAGTGAAGATTCTTCAAGTGATGAAGAATATGTTTTGATTTTTTCTCTCAAGGGAAATATCACACATGGAAGCAATGATTGGCTTATAAATAGTGGGGCTTCCAAACATATGACAGGATTCAAGGAATCCTTTGTGAGACTATCAGAACATGAATCACCTCACAAGGTGAAGCTTGGAGATGACTACCAATATCCAATAAAAGGTAGTGGGGAATCATCCTATAAGCTAGACTCCTGAAGAAGTCTTCTCCAGCAAGAAACCAGAAGTCAACCATCTCAGAATATTTGGCTGTCCTGTGTACATTCACATTCCAAAAGAAAAGAGAACAAAACTAGATCCTTCAGGAAAGAAGGGTATATTTGTGGGATACTCTGAAAGCTCGAAGGCTTACAGAATATATTTCCTAGGATTCAAGAAGATTGACATCAGTAGGGATGTGAAATTTGATGAAGATACAACTTACAACAAATCCAGAAAGAAACCTACTGAAGAACCTGAAGAAGCAGAAGCACCCAAAATTCATGACACAACCATGAATGAAGAAACTCAAGAAGAATATTAAGAATTTGAAGAACCGCAAAGACCTGTAGATCCACCTCAGGAGAAGAATCCTCACGAGAGGAAACCTGATTGGGTACGAGAATCTATCCAAGGTGTGAAAAGATATGGGGCTCCAGAAGAGAATCATAGAGAAAGAAAGAGGACCAGATCCTGCTCCGGATATGTAGCATTACTATGTGGTTTCATCGATAAAGAACCTTCCAATTATGAAGAAGTGGCAGAACGGAAAGAATGAAAGGATGTTATGATCGAAGAGTATCAATCGATCATGAAGAATGATGTTTGGGATGTTGTCCCAAGACCATAAGGGAAGTCAGTTATAACTTCCAAATGGATCTACAAAATCAAACCTGCTGCAGATGGTAGCATAGAAAAACATAAAGCAAGATTCGTGGCTCGTGGTTTCTCCCAGAAAGAAGGAATAGATTATGAAGAAACCTTTGCACCTATAGCCAGATACACTCCGATCAAATCAGTACTTTCTATGGCTACAATGATGAAATGGAGGATACACCAGATGGATGTCAAGACTGCTTTCTTGAATGGTGTAGTAGAAGAGGAAGTGTATGTAGAACAACCACTCGGTTTTGAGACACATGACAAAGAGTCTCATGTATGTAGATTGAAGAAAGCCATGTACGGTTTGAAACAGGAACCCATGAGATGGTACGACATAATTGATAGCTTTCTATCCAGTTTGGGCTTTCCCAAGAGTAAAGCAGATTCCAACCTTTATTACAAGGTTGAAGATGGAAACCCAGTGATGCTCCTACTATATGTAGATGATCTGTTTGTAATAGGTATGGATGGGTTAATTACTGATACGAAGAGAAAGCTTGCTACCGAGTTCAAAATGAAGAACTTGGGAATGATGCACTATTTTCTAGGCATGGAGGTGTGGCAGAATGTGGATGGAATATCCCTCGGACAAGGGAAGTATGCAGTAGAGATCCTAAAGAGGTTTGGGATGATGGACTGCAAGGCTATGGCCACACCTATGGCATCGAACCTGAAGCTATTGAGTGATGCTTCATTAGAAGCGGTTGATGCTATGATGTATCGTTAGATGATTGGGTCCTTGATGTATCTGACGAACACGAGACCAGAAATTTGCTTTCTGTGAACACCTTGAGCCAGTTCCTGACAGATCCGAGACATGTTCACTTGATTGTTGCAAAGAATATTCTGAGGTACCTAAGGGGTACAATTGATTATGGGCTCAAGTATGAGGTGAGTCAGAAGATTAACCTGGAGGGTTATGTTGATTTAGATTGGGCAGGAAGTTCCATCGATAGGAAGATCACTTTAGGTTGTTGCTTCAGTATGGGATCAGTTGTGATCTCTTGGTTTAGCAGGAAGCAATCCTGTGTGGCACTAAGTACAGCTGAAGCAGAGTATGTCGTAGCTTGTTCAGCTAGTTGTGAGGCAGTATGGCTGAGGAAGCTATTGTTTGATTTATTTGATCTCCAGTTGGATGCTACTTGCATATATTGTAACAACAAGAGTTGTGTGAAGTTGTCATAGAATCTAGTGTTCCATGACAATTCGAAGCATATTGAGATCAAGTATCACTATATCATGGATATGGTGCAGAGAGGAGTAGTGAATCTCCAGTATGTTTCGACGGAGGAACATATAGCTGATGTGTTGACGAAGCCATTGGCTAGGGTGAAGTTCGAGTACTTCAGGGAGAAGCTTGGTGTTCTCTAGATCGAGGTTTCCTCCAAGGGGAAACGATGAGACCCAGAGCCATTCTGACATGGTGAGAAAATTAAGTTCCTTCCATGGTCAGATGTAAGGGATGAGCCATTCTATCATGGTGAGAGGATTTGTTCCTTCCATGTCAGATATGAGTGTTGAGCCATTCTGATATGACTGTAGGATTGGTTCCTACATGATTAGATGTAAGGGCTATTTCCATTCTTGGAATGGAGGTGCCTGGTCAGTTACCAGGAATACTTGGTCTACGACCGAGGGCCTTTCTGAAATGACTATAAGATGTAGTCTTACATGATCAGATGTGAGCGCATGGCCATTTTGATGTGATTGAGGGATTGATTCGCACTTGATTAGATATAAGGGTTGATGCCATTCTCTGGGAGAATGGAGGCACATGGTCAGTTACTAGGTAGCTCAGTCTAGGACTGGGGGCCATTCTGATGTGACTGTAGGAATGGTTCCTACAAGATCACATGTGAGTGCACGCCATTCTAACAAGTAGGTCAGATATAAGTTCTGAGCCATTCTAACGAGTAGGTTAGATATAAGTGATGGGCCATTCTAACGAGTAGGTTAGATATAAGTGCTGGGCCATTCCGACGAGTAGGTCAGATGTAAGGGCTGGGCCATTCTGACATGGGGGAGCATGAGGTTCCTTCCATGGTCAGATGTAAGGGATGGGCCATTTTGACATGATGAGGGGATTAGGTTCCTTTCATGGTCAGATGTGAGTGCTGGGCGTGCCTTTCTGACGAGTCAAGGTCATATTTAAGTGCTGGACGGGCCATTCTGACTTAGGGTTAGATATAAGCACTGAGAAAGACCTATGTACATGGAGGATAGGCCTACAACCAGCATGAAAAAGGGCTGGCTCTGTAGAACTTCCTGTGACGAGAAGAATCATGAGATAGCACCTATGGTACTGATCCAGATCGAGTGAGGATCTAGATCCAGTGATGATTACTTAGCAGTGATGATCCAGATCTAGTGATTATCTAGATCCAGTGATGATGTCCAGTGATGATCCAGATCCGATAATGAAAGATGACTTGAATATGAAGAGGACTTGAAGATGAAGATGACAAGAGCTTGACGATGACCCAGATGATACAGAGAAGAAGACTTGTGCTGTTAAATTGTGTCGAGAGAATACCGTCCTAATTAAGAGGTAGTATTGATGTAATTGTAACTTCAGAATGTATTCACTTGTATTTCTTATGTATTGTAACCCGATGTTTATTCCAGGATGTATTTGTAATCTACTTGAGTCATGTCATGCCTCGATGTTCCTATCGGGAGTTTCTATAATGTAAACAAGTCATGTCAAGTCAAGGTGTGTAACCCTCCTATTGTCTAAGGGTTAAAGTCCTCGCAGTTTCGAGGCACTAGGGTTATTAGACTCTCCTAGAGAGGTCAGCCCTAGTAGGGTTTAGTCAAGTCGGGAATTAGTATAAATAAAGAGCTAGCCTCTCTATTTATCACACACACTCATCCACACTTAGTTGTAGCAAATAGATGAGGAAGAGAAAGACACTAGGGCAAGGAAGAAAGAGGTTACTGCTGTCGGGAGATCATCTTACTATTTTGGGGTTTTACCTTTGGTGCTGATTCTATCTCTGAGGAAGTTGCGAGGTTTTCTCCATTTATGGTTTCCCCGAGGAAAAACATTGTGTTCATTGTCTCTTGTGTTTGATTGATGTGCTTGTTTTTCTCTTAGTTAAAGATCCTAATGTTATGCTAGATTAATGTTAAAAATCTAACACTATAGAGGATGTTTTGTTGGGTTTTCTTCCCCTTGAGGGTTTCCCAGGATAAATGTTGTGTCTATCTTGTGATTGTGTTTCTATCAGTGATTCTTGATATGTTGATGATATGATTTTGAATTGAATACTATTGAATCTATTCTAGCATATGAAATATTAACCTGGTATCAGAGCTAACCTGATTAGAGTAGCTTTCACAAGGTGAAATTCCCTCTTCTCCCTCTCCGGAAGAAATTATGGTTTCTATAAAAGTTGGAGTTTTGAAGATATTCTTGCATAGAAAGTTGTGCCCTCCTAAAGCGCATCTATTGAGTCCTAGATCAAAATTTTTGGGTGACTGGATCTCCAGGAAATCCAAACCCTAGTTTGACAATGAACTAGAAAACTGCAGTGAAACAGAACCAAATTTTTTGCAGTGCTACAACCTTGCAAGTAGGATTTGAAGATTGGAGATTTGGGATCTCTAGAAAGCAGTTGTGTCAACCAACTCACGTCCCTCAAGCACATCTACTGGTAAGTTCAGCCTCCTATTTTAATAAATTTCATTTTTTAGTGACCTACTGGAAAATATGGCCCCAAGCACTAAGCTTGAGGACAAATTGGAAGGCCTAGAAAACTTTCTGGATTGGAAGTATAGGATTGGCCTCATTCTGAAAGAGAATGGCTTGGAGAAGTACATCAAGGATGAGATTTCAGAACCTAAAGAAGATGAATCTAAGGAGAAGCAAACAAGACCTAATCAAGGAAATGAGGATCATTGTTGATTCTCTTAAGGATCACTTGATCCCTCAAGTGTCATCTAAGAAGATAACTAAGAAAATGCATGATGCACTTTCCAGAATGTATGAGGGAAGGAAAATAAACAAAAAGATGAATATGAGAGCTCAACTAAAGGGAACCAAAATGAGCAAAGGAGAATCTATTCAAGATCACTTCACAAGGCTCTCCCAGTCCAAAGAGAAACTAAGTTCTATTGGAGATACCCTTGATGAGGATGGACTAGTCATGACTGCTCTCAATGGTCTCACTGGACCTTGGGACTCATTTATTCAGACTCTGTGTGCTAAAAAGGAAAGTATGAAGTTTGACATAGTATAGGAAGAGTGCATATAAGAAGAAAACTAGGGTAGCCAATAGAGAAGCTGTCCTCAGAGAAGATGATCAGGCCCTAGCGACCCATACTAAAGGAAAACAAAATCAAACTTCAAGAAGAGTAATAATAAGCCTTCAAAGAAGAAATTCCAAAAGAAGAAGAAGGATTACTCAAAGTATCAATGCTTCAACTGTCATAAGATGGGGCATCTTGCTAGAGAATGTCCATCACCAAATAAGAATGACAACAAAAAGATACATCAGGCTCATCTAGCTGAAGATGAGGATGAAGAAAGACCTCGAAATAAAACTAGAGGTGAAGATGTAGAAAAATGTGTTATTATCTGCACTCTCTGGGTCTATAACACATGGAGAAGATACATGGCTTATTGATAGTGGTTCCTCTAAGCACATGATAGGAAAGAAGACAACTCTCTCAAGACTTGAAGATAAGATCTCTCCCCAGAAGGTATCATTGGGAGATGACTATCAATATCTCATAAAAGGTTTGATGAATCAAGCTACAAGCTTGACTATGTGACTTCCATGAAAAAGAAGGAAGTACTGTATGTATCAGGTTTGAAAAAGAGCCTACTTTTGATGTCATCTCTAGATAAGAAAGGATATAGAGTTTCTTTTATAGATGGACAAGTACTTATGTGGTCCAGAGGAAATACACTTGAAGATGTTGTATTCATTGGAGAAGAATAAGGAGGACTGTACAAACTCAAAGGACATCCAAATACAACCCTTTTCCATGAGACTACCAGCACAAGTGAACTGTCGCATAAGAGAATTTCTCACATCAACCACAAAGAATTTTCCTATGTGAGCAAGGTGGTAACTAGGTTACCAAATCTGATGATCAAACATGAGGGAACCTGCAAGGGATGTGCAAAGGGTAAGAACATCAAGAATCCCTTTCTGAAGAGTGAAACAAAGACCAAAGGTGTGTTGGAACTAATCCATTTTGATATATGTGGTCCTATGCCCTCTTTCACATGCCCCAATTTTGTAAAATAATGTTATTTGTTTTGATTAGATTCCAAGACATTATGTTAAAATTACTGCTAAGTTGAAAATGATGACTCAACAGAGTCAAAAGATGTGGAATGTAATTCTGAATATTTATTTTAAATAAATTAAAGTGGAGACAACAGCTTGGGAGAGCTGTTAAAAAGAGTGTACTAGTCAAGTTGGTGGAAGGAATTAGGTGGAGGACAGAAAAGACAAGTGGCAGCATCCTCAAACACTTCCTAGGTTGCAGGTGGCAACTTCCCTACATTTGGGGTCATGATCCCCCAAGAAAGTGGGATCAGAGCAG
>LPNX010908740.1:40160-85612 GCA_001517045.1 Pseudotsuga menziesii
AGGCATTCTGTAAGGAGGTAGGAATCAATAGGAAACTAACTATTCCCTATAATCCCCAACAAAATGGTGTTGCAGAAAGAAAGAATAGAACTATCATGGAAGCAATGAAGACCATGATTCATGACCAAGACCTCCCTATGCACCTATGGGATGAAGCAGCAAGAACATTCATATATGTTCAAAATATATTATCTCATAGTTCTCTTGGATTCAATACTCTTGAAGAGATGTATACCGAAAATAAACCTGAAGTAAGCCATCTCAATCTATTTGGCTACCAGGTATATGTACATATTCTAAAAGAGAAGAGATCCAAATTGGATGCTTCTATAAAGAAGGGAATATTTGTAGGATACTGTGATGTCTCCAAATCCTTGAGGATATAAATTTTAGGATTCCATCATATTGAGATTAGTAGGGATGTAATATTTGATGAAGAGACAACTCTTAAGAATAATAGAAGGTGTTAACTTGAAGAAGTACATGAAGAGGATGTACCTCCCAGAAGGATAGAAGATGAACCATCTCCTGAAATAGTAGCATCAGAAGATCATTACATGTTAGATCCTCGGGATCCCCCTACTATGGATATCTCTCGAAAGAGAAAACCTGCTTGGGTAAGAGAAATCATACAAGAAGAAGAAAGATATGGAGTGCCAGAAGGCTCCAAAAGAACCAACAAAAGATCAAAGCCATATTCCAGTTATGTAGCTTTGATGTGTGATCTTGTAGATCAAGAACCCACTAGCTATGAGGAAGTTGCACAGAAGAAAGAATGGGTTGAAGCAATGACATAAGAATACCAATTGATCATGAAGAATAATTTTTTAGATATTGTTCCCCAACCTGAAAACAAGAGTGTGGTATCTTCGAAATGGATCTACAAGATAAAACATGCTGCTGATGGAAGTATTGAAAAGTACAAAGCGAGATTTGTAGCTAGAGGATTCTCTCAGAAAGAGGGGATCGATTACGAAGAAAAATTTTCTCGAGTAGAAAGATACACTTCCATCAGAACTATCATGGCACTTGCCTCCATGATGAAGTGGTACATACACCAGATGGATGTAAAGACAACCTTCCTTAATGGTGTGATTAGGGAAGAGGTTTACATCAAACAACCACAAGGATTTCAAGTTGAAGGTAGAGTGACTCATTGAAAAAGGATCTATATGGACTGAAGCAAGCTCCCAGATCTTGGTATGGAAGAATAGATAGCTTCTTGACAAGCATGGGCTTTACCAAGAGTAAAGTTGATCCTAATCTTTACATGAAGATTATGGATGATGAACCAGTCATACTATTGTTGTATGTGGATGATCTATTTCATACTAGAAATGATAAACAGATTAAGGATTGCAAGAATAAGATAGCTGAAGAATTCAAGATGAAAGATGTTGGATTGATGTATTATTCCCTAGGGTTGGAAGTGTGGTAGAGCCCAGAATGAATCTTTCTGGATCAGGGAAAGTATGCAGTAGAAATATTCAAAATATTTGATATGTTGGATTGTAAATCCATGGCCACACCCATGTACATCAAATTGAATTTGTTGTCTAATGAGACATCCGAGCTAGTGGGCATGACTCACTATAGAAATATTATTGGGTCATTAATGTATCTGACGAACACAAGGTCATATATATGCTTTGTTGTGAACACCTTGAGTCAGTATCTAGTTAAACCTAGACGGGTTCACTTGATAGATGCAAAGCATGTGATGAGGTACCTAAAAGGTACGATTGATTTGGGAATGTACTATGGGAGAGATCATGACTACAAATTGTATGGATATACAGATTCATATTGGGAAGGAAGTGCTGCAGACAGAAAGTGCACCTCAGGTGGATGTTATTGTCTAGGATCGACCATGATCTCATGGTTTAGTAAGAAACAGTCCAGTGTTTCTCTCAGTACAGCTGAAGCATAGTACATTGTAGCTTACTCTGCTTGTTGTGAAGTGATATGGCTTCGAAAGCTGAAGTCAAGATTATTTGACATGGAGTTGGACACCATAGTAATTCTTTGTGACAACCAGAGTTGTATAAAGTTGATAGAGAATCTGGTGTTCCATGACAAATCAAAGGATATACAAATCCAATATTTTATATAAGGGATATGGTACAAAAGGGGCCTGTCAAGCTCTAGAATGTGAGTACCGATGAGAAAGTTGTTGATGTACTGACCAAGCCTCTATCTCAAGTGAAGATTGAATATTTCCATGATACACTTGGTGTAGTTTGAAAGGACTTTCCTCGTAAGGAGGAATAGTTATGGGACTACATATGATGAAGATATGGACCTTCTTCGACGATATGGATAAGAGAAGACCCACATGATGAAGATATGGATAAGAGAATACCCACATTCACTTGTGGATGATAGTATCCTCTCTTGAGGATGGCATGTATAACACTATGTTCATGAGAATAGTCCTTAATAGCTAAGGATGGCCCTATAGATGTTACTCTTGCATGGAGAATACCCACATTCAGTTGTGGATACTATAGAATAGCACTCACTTAGGACTGGTCCTAACCTTTGTCGTATGGATTCTCTATGATGAGTCCTCATGGATGACAGGACTGGCATTATGTATGCAGTTGAGGTTTGCCTTGCATACTATACTCTTGTATGGAGAGTATGCTTACATTCATATGTAGATTCCATATAATAACACTCGCTTGGGAGTGGTACTAACCTCAGTGGTATAGATGCTCTATGATGAGTCCTCACGGACGCCATAGTATAACACTCACTTGGGAGTGGTCCTAACATATGTGGTATGTATGTTCTACGATGGTTTGACATTTTGTATGTGGTCGAGATATGCTCTGCAGACAATACTCTTGCTTGGAAGAGTATGCCCACACGTAAGTGTAGATACCATAGTATAACACTCACTTGGGAGTGGCCCTAACTTGTGTGGTATAGATGGCCTACAATGAGTCCTCATGGAAGATACGGCTGTCACTAGGCGTAGCCAAGATCTACATTTAGTTGTAGATGATTCAGTTGATCGATTTCATGGATCATGCTGATGGAGGATTGCATTGTCCTTTGACTAGGTCCTAAAGTGATCGGTATTGATCATCCCGCAAAATGATAATTTGTACTATAGGTATCATGGTGGAAAAGGATCATGTAGATAAAAGTACAACATAGAAGGGTCAAGTAGATTAGAGTATAGTCGTAAAGGATCGAAGTACAATTGAAAAGGATCGAAAGGATCAAAGTACTGATCCAAAAGGGTTGAAAGGATCGAAGTGATTCTACAATGGTCAAGAAGATCAGAATACTACTGCAAAAGATCAAAGTGCTGCTACAAAGGATCTAGAAGATCGAAGTGCTGCTGCAAAGGATCAAGAAGATCGAAGTGCTTCTACGAAGGATCAACAGATCAAAGTGTTGCTGCAGGAGGATCAAGTGATCATGTGATGCAGAAGATGAAGAGTAACTATTTCAGTTACTGATTGTGAAAACTTCAAGTGACATATAGATGTGTTTCCTCGATGTACTATTGTAATTATTGTCTCTATATTCTCCTATAGTCTATGATGATGTTGCCAGTAGAATAACCTTCTCGTTAAGGCGGGGTGTTGAAATATTGTAACTTCAGAGGATATTCTAAATGTATTTTACTAATGTAACCCAAGGGAGATGTTATTATTCCTCCAACGAGGTGTTACTATTGTATTTGGTCATCATACAGTCATGAGGTAAAGCCTCCACTTGTGTCGGGTCTTTAGTACCCTAATCAATAATATAATATACTGTTTTGAGTCTTCCTAGGTGGAGTCGGCCCAGATAGTTTAGTGGGCCTGAATTATCTATGGTAAAAGTCAGTTGACTCATTCTATATAAATAGAGGAGATGTGGTTCTTATTTGAACACAGACTCACTCACTTGAGTAACACATAGGGGAGAGAGATAGAGACATAACAAAAGGAGGAGAACACCTATTTTTGGGGTTGTCTTTTATACATCTTATACAGAGGAAGTTTTGTTGGGTTTTCTTCCCCTCGAGGTTTTCCCAAGATAAATGTTGTGTCTATCTCGTGATTGTGTTTCTATCAGTGATTCTTGATATTTTCTTGCTATTATTTTGAATTGAATCTAGTCTATCATATGAAATCTTTAAAAAATAGAGTCAGTTGATTATGACTTATAAGAGCCTATAAAAGATAGAACCCAAGCTGTGTGTGGGTTGGTCTCTATGTCCCTACCAGCTTTTGTCTTAGAATAAATCAAGAGTAGAAGAGTTGTAGAGTTCTAGAGAAGATATTTGATCCAAGAATTGTGCTGATAAACAATAGAGTGAAGGAGAGGAAAGTATCAGAGACCTAAGACTAGAGAGCCTGAGAGGAGAGAGAAGTCTATATAGATTGTAGAGAAGATATAGAACAGAGTTTGCAAGATAAGTGCATAGAAGAAAGGTTCCATATATTTCTCATACTATATGAAGAGCACCTTTGTGGTTTTTCCCAGATGGGTTTCCACGTTAAATGTTGTCTCAATGTGTATTTGATGAATATGTCTATGTTGAATGAATGTATGCTATGAATAAGTAGCTTTGAGTAGATTGACTTGCATTTGTTTATGAATGAGTTCTTAGATCATGTGTCGCATTGTTGATAGATAGAACATGCGCTAAAGCTTTATATTATTGTTGTAATTTATGTCGTTGAACAAGTAGATTAATATCTTGCATGAAAACAATAAGAATAAGAAATACACCCCCCTAGCTTCGGTCGAGCAAGCTAGTAAGGTGCCAGAGAAGAGGAAATACCCACCTAACTGTGGAAACCTAGATTTGAGATTTACCTATAGATATATCTCGAGTGAGAGTGCATATGCGTCGCAGGTGCTACCGACTAAGCCCTGCTCTATCGGGTCGATATCTTGGGATTTGTTGATGAATAATGAAAGGATTTGAACCTAGGTCGAAGGGATATGTTTACAAATGGTTACATTGCCCAGACCATGAATAATTTTGGTGAGGGATATGTTTTGGCACCTGACAAAACCGAAAATTCAAAAGTGGGTGGATTTTAAAGCATTAAGTTTACACGGGAAGAAAGTGAAGGATCACAGTTGAATTCAGTAAAGTGGTTGAAGCAATACATTTATACTGATATTCACGAAATTTCCTTTTGCGAGTTTCATGTTTTTTTGTATGAGTGGTTGTTGAATCTAGCAACCCAGCAAAAAAATTGCCAACAAGGAGAACCGACATAGTGGAGTCCTCAACTGATCCAACCACTGAAGGGTATTATCAACCCTATATCTAGAGCTGTTAATTTCTGGGTAGACAATATTTTAGAAGGATACATCACTGATTTTTTTGTTGACACAATAACATCATATAGTGAGGCAGAAATAAAAAAATTCCAAGGACCTAGAGGAAGATACTTGACATCTTTAATAATTTCGATAAAGATGCTTGTATCTGAAAAAGGGATCATGAGAATGGAATCCCACGACTAAAAAACTGTGTATAAATATCTGGGATATGTAACAAACAACGTGTGAAAAAAATGAAGCAAAGTAGGATCAAATTTTCCTTGGTGACAACGGAATTGAACTAGAAGATGGACATGTAAGAAGTGGAAGAATATTTCAGTCGAGAAAGAGAAGAAGAACTGTGACTAGAAGAGGAAGTTACAATATGACAAAAAATAAGACTACGAGTTGACATCGCACTTTGATGAAGGTTCTTGTGATGAGGAAGAGGAATACCATCCTATCTTTGAAAGGGAAGAGGAAGATGAAGAATCCCTAGATTTAGAGTACGAATATGGTACACCTACGACCCTGTGTACGTCTCCGGAGGTAAGGGAAATAAAATTATCTCCTAGTGGGTTTGTTAGTACAAGTAATAATAACTGTGGGAATAATGGAAAAGGGAGTCTTTCTAGTCAAAAGTTTTATCTAGCAATACCAAGGACGAATATAATGGATGAGAATGACATTAAGCTTCCAATATTCAACGAAAATGGGTTAGAATACCTAGAGAAGCATTGGTTTCTATACGAAGCCATGTGGACTGTGACACATGTCCAATATTAGGCCATAAAGAGGGCTCAAATGATCACAACCTCGAGGGGTCGTGCATTTGATTGGTGTATGAATTTCTTTGTGGTTTCAATGGGAGTCACACAAAAACACTCGATTAAATTTGAGTAGGACTAATATATGAATTTAGAAAGCCCAAATTAGAATCTCAGTATATTACAGAGATTAAACAATTGTATACGGAGTCTATGTGGGACTTCGATTAAACATTTAAGATGTTGATGGCTAAAGTAATATTCCAGATGTCAGGCGTACAACACAAAGAATGGCTCATTGCAATGTTGTTACCACACATCCGGATGTTAAATTTGAGCATATAGATCTGTAGACAAACACACAACTCACAAAGAAGATCTCACAATTTACTCAACCATTGAAGAATGAAACAGTGCAAAAGGCTTGCAGCTGTGAATGCTTTCATTAATCAAAAAAGTAATCAAGATAATAATTACAATGATGTAAAATGGATTTAATAGCCACAAGCAATTCGAATCCACATGAGGAAGTTCGAATTGATGACTCTACTTGACTGTAGGTAACCAAGACTTGTCTAAATCACAATTGGAGTTCTAAAACACAACTAACTATTACATTTAGTATTAAATAATGGTTAACTGACTGTGGTAGGTGAGAAAAGCGCCCCACATGTGTGCAATTAATTAAACCATTATTTAACTGAATGTAATTGACTCCTAACTTGTCTTTGACTAGTCATCAACTGAAGTTAAGGACCCAGTAGTTAACTGTCCTTGTCTAAATCATAACCGGAGTTCTAAAACACAACCAACTATTACATTTAGTATTAAATAATGGTTAACTGACTGTGGTAGGTGAGAAAAACGCCCCACATGTGTGCAATTAATTAAACCATTATTTAACTGAATGTAGAGAGCTAGAACTAAATGTAACTGACTCCTAACTTGGCTTGACTAGTCATCAACTGAAGTTAACTGACCTTGGTTGGTTTCGGCACTCCCAGTTGCTTCCTAAATTGTAGGAATTGATCTAGGAGACTCCTAAACTTATGCAATCAAGTGCAATAAGTGGCAGTGAGCCTCAATTAGTGTTCCCCACACTTTGGTAACTGAAACATGTGCCCCAATTAGGTTAAGTTTAACCAATGGTGCTAATGACTATAAATAGACTGGATGGAATCCCGATTTAGACATGACTCCTGATTTAGACATATGACCAAATTTGGACAAGGGAGGATTAATAATCCTAACACCGGATTCCCTTGATGCAACAAAAGATTGCGTCGTAGACTGAAGCGTTGGAGTTGGACATGAAGTTAGAATCCTCACCTATAAGAGAGACTGGTGCAGGAATGATGCAAATTCAATTGCAGCTAGTCAACCTTATGCTGCAACTCCAGGACATTAAAAAATGAAAGAGATCCAATAGGAAATGTGGTGTACCATATGAAAAACAGAGGGACACCGTAAGGATAAATGCCCAGCACTGATGAATTTTTTCACATTGGGGGCGTCGAACCCGATAAATACACAAGGGATGCCTTGGTGTAGAATATTCCAAACTAGAGGCCATAAGTCAGAAAATGTTTTGCACTCACAGAAGATTGTAATTGCGTTGGCTAGTTTATATTGTAAATTTTGTAAATTAGTAGGCCATGATTAGAAGGACTGTAGAGCATTTCAGCTACTGTAAGAGAAAAAATTGGATACCTACTTGATCAAGAATGATGATATAATGCAAGCTGAGTAAGCTCAAGCTCGATACCCACAAGATCAATGTCCTCATCGCCAGTATCCACAGAACTAGTACCCGTAGCACCAATACCCTCAACAAAGGTGGGGTGGAAATTTTAGAGATCGAGGACAAGGAGGAGTATTTGGGCGTGGAAGAGGTCAAATTATATATTACAATCGTGGACAACCAAGACATTTTTCCAAGGACTATGTGATCCCTACAAAGCCATGTTCGTATTGCAAAGCTTTTGAGCATACCGTCGAACAATGTTCATAGTTAATTGCGAAGTGGAAGGATAAAAATGTGGGAAATATAAACCCTCTGCAAAGTCCCAACCCGAACCCCAACCAGAATATCCGAAATATTTATGTTGAGTCGAGGGAACCACATATAAATTTCGTAACAAGAGGAGGTGTTGGGATTAAATAATACCAAGAAATACAACATGAACAATTGCATGTGTGACCAACAACACAAATGAAAGTGTCATTTGGCGTTAAAAAAGAAAAGGAAATATTCTTGGACGCGCGACCAAAATTTGTCGACAAGAATCAAGCATCGACTTTTGCTACTACATTATTGAGAAGACCAATAATGGAGATGCCTGAAATATTTGACCAGTTGTTCCGAAAGAAACCAACAGGAAAGGTTAGCTTAATTCCTATAAACTTTCTTGATTCCGTCGCCTTGTACATGATTTAACAGTCATGAATGTAAACGATACTAAGTTGATTATGGGTTTAAACAGTAAATTAAGGTTTTATCTATGTAATTAGATTTCAATTGCAATATTGAATATTACGGATCTATACCATAAACCATCATTATCATTTCAGTCGACATTCTAAATTTGAGAAGAAGAATCAAGGAAGATTTACAGAATTTGATATAGACATGAAATACACAGTAGGAATATCCGAACTGGTTCCAAAAACAGAGGATTCAATTCATTTGGTGCAAAATCAGAAATTCTAAATCATTTAAGCATAAGAGCAATAAACTAACTGAATAGGCTAACTTCTACTTTAATATCCTTCAACCTAGAATTTATACATGCTCAACAACATTTAAAACATGAAATAAGAACCTGGCACCAATGCTGGGAAAATAAAAGTGGAGAAGTTGTTCCTCCCAACCAATTCCCATAGTAGCCATATTACTTTCTCCAGAACCCTGAGCATTTTCGTTGAACCACAAGAGAAAAATACTTAATGCGCCATCTCTTTCATTTTACATATGTTAATCTTCGTCCAATGCTAGCCTCCTGTTGCTCATGGACATAGTAATATATAATATTTTTCCTAGGACTTGGTCATTTATGAGCCTCCTTCTCTTTAGCACTCAACTAGGAGTGCATACCTGATTTTTGGGGATGATGCCTCCTGCATCTTGAGTTCTCACTCAGTGGTTTTTCCACTTGTTTTTTTCCTCTTGTGGGTCAACAAACACTCTTCAACAACTATATCCACTTTTTTCTCCCTTCGACATATTTTATTAAACGAAAATGTTTTTATTAAAAACTGTTTTATTTTTTACTTTCCTGTCAAAAATAATAAAAAAATAAATAAAGTATTTTCCAATAGAATTAATGAGAATTATTAATTCAGGGGGTATTACATACACATCCCCTTAAAAGATAAAACCGTCCTTGGTGTTATAAATTTTATTTATTTTTCTTCCATTCCAGCTTCTTGGAACAAGTATGGATATGCCTCCTGCATATTACCTTCGAGATCCTAAGTAGATTCTTCTGGACTAAGGTTCTTCCATTGCACCTTTACCTGTCAGATGGTACGGTTCTAGAGTAAAAGTTCTCTCCTGTCGAGATTGTGTTCTCGTCCCACTTGGAACTCTCCATCGGGTTCCACCTGGATTACATTCTAATAAATCACATGAGAAACCTCATGTACATATCTATTCAATATAGAAACATGAAACACATTATGCACTTTAATATTGGGTGGTAGGGTTACCTGGAATGCAATCGGCCCTACTTTAGCTAGAATCTCAAATGGCCACAATACCTAGGTGTCGATTTCTTATACTTTCCCAATCTCAAGGTACTTTTCTTGGGCTTTTCCTTTATGTACACATGGTCAACCACTTGGAACGCTCTAGGAGCTCTTTTTAAGTCATCATAACATTTCTTCATGTCTTGGGAAGCCTTCAAGTTTTGTTGTACCTGTTTCACGGTTAGTTCCATATATTTTAATAAGTCAGGTCCTAACATTAATCTATCAACTAGGATACTCCATGAAATTGGAGTATTACACTTATGCCCATATAATATTTTAAACGGAGTCATTTCTGCAAAAACTTGAAAATTATTATTATATGCAGATTCAACTAAGTGCAAGTAATATTCACATTTAGTAGGTTTGTCCATGACATACATCCGTAGCACGTCCTCTAAGACTTGATTTACTCTTTCAGTCTACCCATCCGTTTTTGGATGATATGCAGTACTGAAATTTAACTATGTGCCCAAACCTTTGAACAAGGATTTCCAGAAGTTCCCTGTAAACTTTGTGTCTCTATCTGAGACTATTACCTTCGGTACACTGTGTAGCCTGAATATTTCTTTCATGAAGATATCTGCAATGTTAACAACTTTATAGGTAGATTTAATAGGTATAAAATGATCAACTTTACTTAATTTGTCAACCACAACCATCATGGAATCATGTTGTCTGAAAATTTTGGGCAGTTTGGTGATGAAATCCATACTGATTGTCTCCCACTTCCATTCTGGAATGGGTAGTGGATGCAACAATATTGCGGGATGTTGATGCTCTACCTTAAATTCCTGACATTCAAGACAACAAGCTAAGTACTCAGGCACTTCTTTCTTCATATTTGGCCAAACAAATCCTTTCTGATCATAGTGATCATTTTCTGATAACCTGGATGCCCTGAATATGGTCTTTTATGTAGTTCATACATGACTGTAATTTTAATTTCTGTTATGTTTGGTATGTAAATCCTAATTTTATGCAACATTAATAGTCCTTGCTAGTTTAGGCTGAAATTTGTTTTTACTTGATTTTGTTCATTTTTAGCAGTCTTTTCTTTTAAAACCCGATATTCTTTATCAGAATTTTCAGCGCTTAGAATTTGATTTTCCAAATCAGATTCATAGCTAATGCTTGCAAACAGTAAATTCACATGACGACTTACAACGTCTACCACTTTATGTTTTTTCCTTTTATATGTTTTATTTCAAAATCATATTTGCTTAAAAAGGACAGCCATATGACCTGTCTTGCATTCAAATTTTGTTGGTCAAATAAGTATTTAAGACTCATGTTGTTTGACATAAGTAAAAAGTTTCTTCCAATTAAGTAGTGTCGCCACATTTTTAAGGCATGAATTATAGAAACAAGTTCTAAATCATGTGTTGCGTAGTTTTTCTCATGATCTTTTAGTTTTTTGGATTCATATGCCACAACATCATAAAAATCCTCCTAGCCCTTCATTGCAAGAGTTGGTACATACGATAAAATCCTCGAATGGATCAACAATATTTAAGATCGAGGTGGTAGTTAATAAGTGTTTTAGTTTTTTTAAACTTTCCATGCATTTTTTAGTCCATTCAAACTTTTTATCTTTCTTTTGTAAAGAGGTTATGGGGTAGGAAATCTTGGAGAAGCCTTCGATGAAATTTCGGTAGTATCCGTCAATCCCCATAAATGATATGATATTTGATACATTCTTAGGAACCGACCGTTCCATGATGGCCTTTACTTTGTCTGGATCAACAGAGATTCCATCCTTGGACACTACGTGTCCGAGGTACTAAATCTTATCTTTAAAGAAATCACATTTACTGAATTTTGCATAAAGTTGTTGTTCTCTTATCACTTGCAAAACTATTCTTAAATGTTCCTTATGTTATTGTTCGTTCTTTAGAGTAGACTAGTATATCGTCAATGAAGACAACCAAAAACTTATGTAGGTAGTTGCTTAAGATATTGTTCATTCAACACATAAATGTAGTAGGTGCATTTGTCAACCCAAAAGGCATTACGACAAACTCATAGTGATAGTAACGGGTCCTAAATGTTGTTTTAAATATGTCATATTTTATTCGTACTTGATGGTAACCCGACCTTAAGTCTATATTTGAGAAGATAGTTGCTCTGCGGAATTGATGAAATAGATCATCTATTAAAGGTAGTGGGTAATGGTTTTTAATGGTCATTTTATTTAAATGCCAGTAATCTATACATAATATTAAAGTCCCATCCTTCTTTTCCACAAACAATGCCGGTGCTCCCCAGAGAGAGACACTTGGTCGAATGTACTTTATATCTATTAGTTCTTGTAATTGTGATTTTAGCTCTGTAATTTCTATTATATTCATTTGATATGGAGCTTTTGATGTTGGTACCACTCCGGGTATCAGATCGATTGTGAAGTCAATATATCTTTTCGGAGGAAGTCTAGGGACTTCTTCCAGAAAGATGTCTTCAAACTCTTTCAAGAATAGTATGTTTTCTAGTTTAAGTTTGTTATCATTTTCATTACCATTCATTATATATACATCAAATACTTTACAACCTTTTCTTACTGATCTTTTCATTTGTAATGCAAATATTTCTCTGATGGTCACCTTCCTAGGGATCCCGCTTATTTTTATGTTGTATTCTTTATCATCAGTACAAGTAAAAGTTTTATCAAAATAATTTAAACCAAATTTATGTTCCTATAGCCAATACATTCATATTAATAAAACATAGGATCCTAAAGGCAGAATATTTACATTGACATGTGTAATAAAATCATTCATCATCATTTACAATTTCTAACAAGACTAGTAACCTTTGTTTTCCTACTCGTGGCTAACTGTACTAGCCATGATTTGTCAAACTTTTTAGTTACCAAATTGCATAAATCAACTATTCTAGGTGATATATAGCTGATGCTTGCACATAGATCAATTAAAATAGAGATAGGTTGATTGTTTATCATACCTTCAATTTCAACCATAGAAGTTTGGAGGTCTGCTTGCCGATTTTCCAATGCAGTGCAGTGTTGATTCCTAGAAAATACCAGGTACCAACAGTAGGTATTCTCTCCAATAATCGTTCCCAATTAGATCATTTATCATTCGGTGTGGGGAATCTGTCTGGTTAGCGGCCCGACTACCGTAGAATTAAATGAAGGTTTAAATCTATCTCACCGGTTGCGACCTGGTCCACCGTTTATATGTTTTTTATGTTTTACAAATGATATGCAAGTTCCTAGATTAAATGCAAGTGACCAGGGAATGAAGACCTCAAAATGTGATGCGTAGGTTCTTTTTCCCGTCTTATCCCTTTTGTTCCTAAATCACAAAAAGAAAAGAAAAACTAATCTAACTTACTCTATCTAACCTATCCCCAGGGAGCAAGATTATTATTCATATGAGCAATGTGCTGCAATTTCTATGTAAAGAATTTTACAGAGAGCTGATAAATTCAGAATACATAAATACAACAGAAAAAATAACATAGAGATAGCTCTGTGAAGTTAAAGAATTCATTACTCATTTACTGCAGAAGATTCATAACATGAAACTAAAATCATTCATAACACATGAATAGTTCAATGGTTAGAACGATCTCACAAATTTGTATAGTAAGCTAAAACAGAAATAGTTCTTTATTCAACAATCCACACATCATGCTTTTGAAACTCACGCATCCCCTTCTCTAGCAAAAAATCATTCCTCTTTATTATACCAAGAAATAGTTCTTACAAAAAGCATTAGCATATGAGAGCCAGAAAATTCCTTCTTCTATTCGAATCTACCTATATTTATACATTTGCAAAAATGACTCTTGGTCTTCGCTGCCCTTTGGGATTCCTCAACTTTCGGTTACAAAATATTTGTCTTCTAGTGTGCTCACTAGTAAAATAAGATAAATATAAAATATTACAATAAAACCTTCATGTGTAGATAAGACAAAATCGCTGAAGTGGGCCCATTTGACTCATTTATGAACTGTTTCCATGCCAAAGCATCTAAATCTATTGTCTCGAAATCTGCTGGCTCCAAAAATATGACCGTGAACTCATGCTTGGACAGCTGGTTTTTTATGTCCACCACTCTTGGTGGAGTTACTCTAAGCTGATCCTCCAGTAAATAATTACTAACTACAGCTTGAGCCACCAAACTCTTTATCACCTTTGCATTCAAACATTTAACCAGCTGTATACTAAGCTCATATTCTTGTAGCCTATCATGTAGATACTTCAGATGCTCCTCCTAAGCTAGAAAATCCTATAGCCTTTTTTCTGAATATGTATGGCATTTTTTGTGGGTTTTCAACACCTTTTTGTAGAATTCTGTGCATTTCTCCATAGGCTTCTTGACTGCCACTATTAGTCTCTCAACAGCTCTCCTACTAAAATTTATAATATCATGTTCAATCTGCAACTTCTATGGATTCTTCATAGGTGCGTTTTTTGGAAGCTCTTTATTTGTCTCCAACCAAGTCAACAGCCCCTGTATGGTTTCTGCAATATCTTGGGTCCTTATTTTGAATTTAGTAGAAATCACTGAGATCTCCTGTAATTGGGCTTCTACTTGCTTGATCCCGTAGACTTCTTCTGCTAATTTCACCTGTACTTGATATATTTTATTTCTGAGTGAAAGAGCATGCTCTTTGAGAGGCATTATATTCATTTTCCTTTCATTTGATGCTTTTAATAGTACTTCTAAGGAGATGTTATGTGCTTCAAGTTCTGTAATTCAGAATTTATACTCCTCTGCTCACTGGTTAGCTGTGGATTTTTGTACTTCCATTTCTTCCATCTTACTTTCTAAATTCTTCTTTTCTCCATCAAGGGTCATGTTTGATAGCATCAAAGCATCCCTTTCTTCTTCCAGAATCTGGTAGTCTTTCTGAACCTTCTCAAAGTCTGAAAGGGAGGCATCATACTTTCTCTTTGATTCCTAAACCACTCTCTCCTCATTCCTTAAGACTTCCTTCATCTCTATCATTCTACCTTTATACTAATCAATGGTTTCCTTAAGCTTACTAATATTATGGGCATTTGCATGTGCAGTTGCGATACCCATGGAGGCCAATTGTACCGGATCTTCCCCTATCTATTTTACGATCTTCTTCTTGGTCACTGTGGTGATTTCAGGTTGGATTCCCATCTTCAGAGTCTTTTTAGTTCTCCACGCAATGGACTTCTGCTTGGGATCGAAAAATACATTTTCCAGGCATGCAACTTCATTCTATTTTGACAGGGTGAATGGTACCAACCCCAATTCAACCATAGGGAGATGTCCTCCTGTAAGTATAATTACCAAGGTGGAAGGGAGGTTTGTCAGGTTGTCCTGAGTAGGAATTTGTCCCTGATTCTCATTATCTAGGTCTTCTTGATATTTCTTTCTTTGTTCTTCTGTGACTTCTTCTTGATTTTGTGCTTCCTGTTCTTGATTTTGAGCTTCCTCAGCTATCGATCTTTCTATCTCTGCAATCTTCTGCTTGATGGCTTCTTCTTTCCTTCTCTGTTCTTCTTCCTTTTCTTTTCTGGAAGCTACCTCTTCCTTCTCTTTTATAGTAGTTTCTTCTTCCTCCTTTTCTCGTTGGGCTTCTTCAACTAATAATTTTCTTGCACCTTCTGTTAGTCCATGTGTTGTTTCTTCTTTTTCTTTTCGTGCAACTTATTCTTCCTATCCCTTCTATTCTCGATTACTATTGCAACTGCCTTTACCTCCAAATATTGTGATCTTCCTTCTGAGCCGCTTGTTCAAAGCGGTCATGTTACAAATATTCTGATATACTTCTTCATCCTTATCTATATGATTTGTGTACTCAAAGTTCACTTTTAAGAGCGCACGGTGTGTTGAAACCTTACCTTGGGAATCATTCTTGAGAAAGCTCTTTTCACCGAAATGAAATATTTCTAGTTCTTTCATGAATTCAGGTGCACTCTTGACTTTCAAAAACTTATAGCTTCCCACATAGAAAGGTAGGGGTGGAAGAAAAACCTTTTTCAAGTCGAACAAATGACTTCCAAATCCATCCAAGAAGAGTTGTCTCATAGCGTCTTTATGTACTATATAATATGTGGCATATTTGAGAAGCAATGAGGGTGCTTTGGTCCCCCCATACATCCTCAAGTAGGTTCCTTCTTCAGAAAATAAGTAGTCTCCAAACTCATTTATAGATTCCAAAGCACCTTCAGACAGACACTTACACTCCTCCAGGAAAACTAATTGGTATAGGGGCATTAAAAATTCCTCACAAACCAGCTTGTAATGATTGTGGTATTTGTGAGCCTACAATATTTGATATGCTGCATAAATAGGGGCCTTTTCTCCTTTCCATTTGCAGTTGAGTTTCTCAAAAGGATGAAAAAAAGTAGGAAGTCAACCAAAAAGGATCCCATATAAAACTCAGATTTTTGTTGATGTAATCCTTCTTGGGCTTTAGTTATGCAGATAGACATACTATTTGCTACTATGTCAGCCCAATTGAAAATTGTCCCTATCATGGCCACATGGTATATAAGTGGGATCCATCCAAAATTATAAGACCTTCCGTCATCTTTGCTGAAAATCTTGTTTAGCATCAGTACTACCATCCTATATGGGGTACACAGATGGGAAGTTTTGTATTCCCCGGATCGCTTATGCCGGGAATTCTTTCCTTCCGCTACCATCATCTTTGATGTAGCCATGTAATCAAGAGTCCATATTTTTACCAAGTCAGTTGTCATGCTGAATTCTGAAGGTGACAGGCTGTATGCTTTTGTTATGTATGCAGTTGTGATGGAGGAAAATATTTTATCCTCAATGTTGTACATGATCATCCCTGTAGCACCAAATTTGGAAAAAATCCATCCAATGACCTCAGGGCAAGGAAAAAGCTCTGGTCTTGTGGACACCTTGGTGATTCTTGATTTCAATATGTTATCATATAAGACTATGTCCTCCAATCCCGCCTTTGGAACCTTCTTATCCTTGAGCATGTGATATATCTGACCCCATTTAAATCCAGTTTCAGCCCCAGTGACGGATTTGGTATCTTCGTATATTATCTCCACCCTTGGTGTGGGTGTGATTTTTGTATTTGATTTGTAGTCTACAATCTTGGATTTCTTCTTGCCTTTCTTAGTCATGTTCTCTGATGTAAGTTGCGCCTGTAACAACACAGAAATAATGTCTTAGCATTTATACTATTAAACAACTCATGCATTCAGATAAGAAAGATAAATGAATATGGCAGCAAACTATTATTATGTTGGGAAAACTATTTACTTTAAGGAAAAAGCTTAACCAATATGCTATTTTACCACATTTTCTCCACCCATCGGAACAAGAAAATTGTACTGCAGCCTAACAAGGTCAGACCTCTGGTTAACAAAAACTTATATCACAGGCGAGCTTTGACTAGGGCATCCTATGTGTTCTAAAATCTAAAAATAGCATCAAAACTTGAAAGGACCCTTAGCCATTGAGCACGAATACTCCTATGATACTCACAGTCTGTATGTAGCACAAGAGAGGTTAAAAAGTGGCGATGCCCTAGCTTCAACCACTAGGGTAAAAATCTGCCCGCAAGGAGATAGGGTAAAATACCTAAAAACTACGAGGCTCTCCTGATTCGAAAAGCCCGCAACCTCTATCACCGCACAGGAGCAAAAAACAGGTAAGACCAAGGCCGACGAAAAGCTCGGGGCACTCATGATTCATCATTATATGCTAGGCCTGAAACATATCAGAGCGAAAACGACAAGGCTTTGTGGGAGCAGTTTGAGCAACCACAGCTAGGTCAAAAAATTAAAAGGAAAGCTGCTAAGACTGACAAAAGGAAAGGAGAGAATTATTTTAAATCCAAACAACCTGACAACCAAAAATCCTGCATGGCATATCAAAAAATGACAAGTTGCAATCCCTACCAACCTACCAACCAAAGAAAGTAAACGGGAAAAAATCCTGCCTGGAAGGCTAGGCTCGACAACAGTCGTAGATGCGGCATCCAACAAACCACATGAGCTCCAGGTGGCATCTCTACCAACTCGCAACGAATTTCCAAAACATGATAAAATAACAACTGCCAACTACGTGCTCACAATCAACAAACAAATATGGTAATAACCCTTCCCTGGAATATATATATATATATATATAAGGGTAAAACCACTTAAATGCGGTAGATGACACTTAACTCCAGACACGCGAAACAAACACCGTTGGTGCCAATAACACAACACATCGGAGGACCAAACGACAGACAAGGTGGAAAAATCCCTAATAACGACGGCTTAAACATCCCAATGTTTCTGCTACTATCGACTCATCTCTTGGTAAAACACCTGGCTTAAGTCACGGCATTAGTAGGCGGAAGTCATGAGAGGAAAACATTAAAAGACATTCATTGTGGCGGCTCGAAGATGACACTAATTCTGATGTAGTGGGCTCAATAAAATGATGGTGAGGATCATGCGTGAAAGGGGAAACCTTTCCACCATTGTGGTAGAAGATCAAACTAGAACCCGCCGAAATGGATCAGAACCGATCGGTAAAAACCCCGATGGGCAGAGTAAAACAAACTTCCGCTGCGATGACTCAATCTTCAAGAAGCCTTCGACGAATTGGATAACAAAGCCGATCCACACTCATGAAAAACATCCCCTGCAGCAAATCCAAACAATAGAATCTACTCGTTGTTGCGGATAAACTCTTGGAAAAACCTCCAATGTAGTGGGTATAAACAAACTAAACAAAGCGCATAAAAACCATCCACTACTGTGGCTCAAAATTAAAAAAAATCGTCCACCATAGTGGATCAAAAATTGAAATTCATCCGCCGCTTCGAATAGACGTGAAAACTTACCCGCTGCTGCAGATCAAACATGAAGACTCATCCATCATAGCAGGTCGAAAAGACATTCTTTCTCAGAGTAAAAAAAACCAACTTTTTTGGATTTCTTCAGGATGAAAACAAGTCATGCATGGTGGACTTCAAAGCTTAAAAGGTCTAACTAGAAAAACTAAAAATTTAAAGGGGGGCCCTCAAAAATGAAAAATGTTTTTGGGGTAATAGTTGTAGCAACAAAACGCAGATACTGGGCATGCTCCTCACCATGTCCCCAATTGTGACTACTTCCTGGATAGAATGAACATTAAAATTATTTTTCCTTGTTGGACAGTCTTTAAAGTAGTGTGGCCCTCCACATTCCCAACATTTTAAGAGTTCTTTTTGTGCTGGGTTTTCTTAACAACAATTGCAGGTTATTTTATTACAGAGTCTTGGGGTTTAAATATTTTGTAATTATTACCCTAATACCCCCTATAGTTATTTCATGTGTGTTTATGGAACTTATTTTGATTTCTCCTAGGATAAAAATGATTTAGCCTTTGATTTTTCCAAGCTGGTATACTTTCCCTTTTATTCTTGTTTTGGTCATAACAAAAATTTTCCTTCCTCATTACTTCCTCTAGCATTTTCAGATTGTGATACTACATACGTTCTTTGAACATGATGGGAAAACAACTGAGGAACCACTGAATTTTAGGTTTCTCATCAATTATATAAGGAACATAATGAAGTAGGCTTAAGAACTTACTACAGAGTTATTTCATTGTCATGGCTCCTAGTCTTAGTCCATAAAATTATTTTTCTTTTTCTTCATAATATTGTTCTAATAAGTACTTTCTTTTAAAGAGTTCCTAAAAATTTTTCCAAGTTACATGTCTCTCTTTTATCCCTTTAACCTTCTTTATGTCTTTCCACCATATGTTTGCCTTTCCGGTCAAATTATATATGGCCATGTTATCCTTCAACTCATCAGAGTAGTTATATATCTGAAAATACTTTTTCATGTCGAACAACGAGGCGTCTGCCTCTTCGCCCTTCTAAATTTCCCCATTAAACATGGGAGGTTTAACAAGTTTCAGTTAAATGTTAGCAGCAGGAGTAAAGAAGAGGGCTGAGTCTAGAAGAAAATGTGCGGAAATCTACTTTTAGACTGCTTTTGGTATGTAAGGAGTAAGGCCAATTAGAATAGGTTAACTGACTGGTAGATAAGTTTGAGTTGCAACATAAAACATAGGGGTGTATAGATAGATTCGTGTATGTTCGTGAGAAGCCATTCCCAGTGATGTGGGGTCAATTTTATTGGCATTATCTGAAAAGGGCTACCGGATAGAAGGTTATAGTTTCACTGTGGTTGATGCCCAGAGTTATGAACGTAGCCCACCTCCTACGATTATTATCATATATAAAAAAAAGATGCGAGAGGTTTCCTTTCCCATTCATATCCTTCTAAAGTTGAACGACGGAGGTTTTATACACGAAGGACCCTTGTACCCTTTTATTTGCATCCTGAGACTTTATTTAGTTATTGATGGTTGCTTGTAGTTCAGTTATTGATTAAGTCATTGAGAGGAAATAAGTATATTATGGACCATCATAGATAGCGGGAGCGAGAGCAACTAAACATTATCACATCACGGATAGCTAGCGGGACAGGTGACCTTTCATTGTAGCTTATATGAAAAATATTTATGATCAATAATGTTCATGTTCCTTACGCAGTAGGATTCTTAGTGGTTGAGCCAGGTTCATATCTTGCTGCCCTGCCTTGGTATGAAATTGAAACATATTTTACAAAGGACGATTTATTCTTAATACCTAAATTTTCAGATAGGAGTACGAATATGTTCATTTTTCTAGAGAATTTAGTATCGGTAGCTGATAAAACTGAGATTAGAACAATTTTACTGGTGTTGATAGTTGCATATCTCCCTGAATATGAATAAAGGCATTTTTGTGCCCCATTTTTCACATTGTTGAGGCACATTGTCTATAAGGAAGGAATATTGGTGGATCAGATGGGTGCAGAGTCAGTTATTTAACTCCCCAGATATTTCCTCATAGGATCTGTATTTTCTTTTCTTCTTATTATCGTCAGTGCTTTCACTTGACTCTTGTTGTTTCCTGTGATGTTTAACTGACTCTTTAATTGAAGTGTCAGGTTTATGGCTAGAAAATTCCAACTTTCTTTGCTTACGTTTATTGTATGATGCATTTTTTGGCATTTCTTGCTCAGATTCCTTATTTTATCTTTTTCTTCATGATGGATTTTTGCTAATAGGATAGTATTTAGTTCTTCTTGAGCCTTTATCTTCCTTAACATTTCTCAGTTCAGATCTTAACTCATTAATAGTTTTTTTAGTTCAGATTTATTATCCTAACTGTCATTTAGATATACCCAAAATTCTCCATCCCTTAAGTTACCCTCTTGGTTATTTAAAGGATCTTCTAGGCGATGTTCCTCTTCTGCAGACATATCTGCATTTGTCATGTTTCCTAAAAAACACAGTTATTCTTCTCTTTGTTGTTTATAAGAGAATTTAACCAAAAGAAAATTGAAGTTAGTTTTCTGTTGTAGCAGCTTCAGTATTGAGCCGATTCAGGCCTAGTACTGTAACCGTGCTCTGAGACCATATGTAACATACCTCAAAATCCAAATAAAAAAATAAAATTCTCTAGCTTATATCTACAAACACATTAATAAAGTCCCGAACCGTCATAGGGAATTATTGAACATTAGAGAGTTTATTGCATAACATTGGCATTATAAATTTGATTATCCCTTCCTTAAAACCTTAGAATCAAATTCTGAACAATTAGTTTTCGAAACACTTCAATGTTTAAACCTGTTTTCTGAGTTTACTATTATTTCGGCACTTACCCTTCCACATTAACCATTCTGCAGGTTTTCCCTCTGCAACCATCCTTCTGCAATGTGGATTGCAAGTTGCGAGATTCAATTTAAACTGTAAACAAAATTAAGCCTCTACAATTATCCTTTCATAGCGATCCTTCCGTAATACGGATTACGGATCGTGGGACTTAAATAAAACCTTTTAGAAAATTTCTTCTGCCATTTACTTTTCGCAATTAGCTTTCCGCAAATTGTGGATTGCGGATTGCGGAACTACATATTAAATAATAAAGATAATCTTTCTCTGATTAATCTCTTTTTGCAAATAACCCTCCACAATGATCCTTCCGTAATGCGGACTGTGGATTGCGGGTCGTAAATTTAATGTTTTATAATTTTATCGTTATGTAATCAACCGTCCGCAATTAGCTTTCCGCAAATTGCAGATTGCAGATTGTGGAACTACATTTTAACTTATAAAAATTATCCTTCTGCAATTAAGCTTCTGCAATTTTTTTTTTGCAAATTGCAGGTTGCTGATTGCAAAAAATACACAATTTAACATAAAGAATGTCACTTTTGCAATTCTTATGAGCCTTTGATCTTCTTGCATATTCAACCTCTACCATTGATCTGACTTCCTTCCAGATCAACACCTTGTGCAATGTGGATTGCAGATTACGGGTTTTACAATTTAACCTACAAAATTACTGTTCCTTGTTCAACCTTCCGCAACTCTTGTCAATCGTTGATCTTCTTGCGGCTTCGATCTCGACCGTTGATCTAATTTATATCCAGATCAACACCTTCCACAATGTGTATTGCGGATTGCGGGTGCACCATCCAACTTTTTGGAATTGGGCTTCCGCAATTCCTGTGAGTCGTTGATCTCGTTGCGGATTAGATCTCAGTCGTCGATCGAATTTCCTTTGCGGATCAACAATTAACCTTGTGGATTGTGGATTGTGGAATTCCTTTCAACTTTTTGGAACTGTTCTTCTGGAAATCCATCTTGTGCAACTCCTATGAGTTGGTGATCTCGTTGCGGGTTAGATCTTAGCCGTCGGTCTGATTTCCTTTGGGGATCGATAATTAAACTTGCGTGTTGCAGGTTGAATTTGAAAATTTTGAAACTGTTCTTCCGCAAATATTTCTTTTGAACCTCCTATGAGCCATTGATCTCGTTGCGGCTTATATCTCAGCATTCGATCTCATTTCCCTTGTGGATCAACAAGTAACCTTGCGAATCAACTCTTTAACAATGCAGATTCCAATGGTTTTGGTTTAAAAACTTGGTTTTTTTTTTTACTGTAAGTAAATTAGATCTGAAGATTAGCTTAATGCTTCTAACCTTTCTTGATTTCGTCGCCTTGTGCATGATTTAACAGTCGTGAATATAAATGGCACTAAGTTGATTATGGGTTTAAATAGTAAATTAAGGTTTTCTCTATGTAATTGGATTTTAATTGCAATATTGAATATTACAGATCTATACCATAAACCAACATTATCATTTCAATCGACATTCTAAATTCGAGAAGCATAATTAAGGAATATTTATAGATTTTGATACATACAGGAAATACACAGTAGGAATATCTGAAACAGTTCAAAAAATAGAGGATTCAATTCATTTGGTGCAAAATCAGAAATTCTAAATCATTCAAGCATAATAGCAGTAAAGAAATTGAACGTGATAAATTCTACTTTAATATCCTTCAATCTAGAATTTATACATGCCCAACAACATTTAAAACAGGAAATAAGAACTTGGCACCAACACTGGGAAAACATAAGTGGAGAAGCTGTTCCTCCCAACCAACTCCCAGAGTAGCCAAATTACTTCCTCCAAAACCCTCGAGCCTATTCACTGAACCACAAGAGAAAAATCCTTAATGCCCCATCTCTTGCATTTTATAGATGTTAATCTTCGTCCAATGCTAGCCTCTTGCTGCTCATGGACATACTAATATATAGTATTCTTCTTAGAACTTGCTCATTTATGAACCTCTTTTTCTTTAGCAGTCAATTAGGAGTGCAGACCTGATTTTTGGGGATGATGCCTCGTGCATCTTGAGTTCTCACTCAGTGATTTTTGCCACTTGTCTTTTTCCTCTTGTGGGTTAGGAAACACTCTTCAATAGCTATATCCAGTTTTGTCTCCCTTAAGCATATTTTATTAAATAAAAATGTTTTTATTACAAACTGTTTTATTTTTTACATTCCCATCAAAAATAATAAAAATAATCAATAAATTATTTTCCAACAAAATTAATGATAATTATTAATTTAGGGGGTATTACATTCAAGGTGTTGTTCCTGAAGTAGGAATCCTAAAATATTACTTTAGATCATAAAGCTTAGGTTCCTCTCTTGAACATGTCCAGGGCATCGTGACCCATCCTTGATTCTCAAAACCTTCTAATGGTTCCATATCTCGACTCAAAATCATACTATCCTATAGAGGGTTCATGTGTGGTAGATTAAGGGCCTAGGAATTGGCCCCTGAGCTTTAAAAACTATATTTTAGGTATAATGCCAATTTTACATTCCTTTACCCTTGTTTAGGTCTTAAGACCTATACATAGTTCTCAAAATATCAAAATGGTGCCAATTTCCCAATTGAAGGTGAATGGTCCCCTAGGGATGTCATATGTGCTTATTCGAGGCATTGTTATTGGAATTGAAGCATAAAAATATTAATTTAAGCCCTAAGGCTTGGGATTCTTACCACCACAATGTTCAGGGCCATCTGAACCATACCTTGTGCTAAAAAATTCTGAATGGTGTCAATATCACCACTTTGAGGTTGATTATACCCTTGAGAGGTCATGCATTTTAGTTCTAGGTATCATTCACGGGGACTTCACTTAGTGAACCTCTCACATAGCATGTGCGATCGTGGGATATTAAAGAATAACCTTAATTTCCAGAGATATTGACCCAAAATCTTTTTGTTGAAACCCCCTCTCAATACTTAAAACCTCCTCCCCACCCTTTTTTATACCTCAATCCTTATAAACCACCCTACCCAACCCCACCTTAAACCCCTCACCCCCCCCCAATACCTACAATATATTGGTTCAATTTTTGATAATTTTAAAACCCACAATATGAACTAATGTGATAGGATATTGGTCAACAAGTGAAACCCCTGTGGTATCATTCTTAGCGAAAGATTGCTATAATATTCATTTAGGGCATACGGATCGAGCTTTTTTTTCCAACCATGTCCAAGGCCCTAAGACACATACCTAGGCCTTGAAACCCCATATTATTGCCAAAATCCTTATTTGGAGGTCAAGGATATGCTCGAGAGGTTATGTGTGGTGGATCAAGGCATCGTTCTTTAACCTAGATGTATAAAACATTCCTTTAGGGCATAAAACCCATGTTTACTTCCTCAACCATGTTCAAGGCCTAGAGACATACCTAATATGCAAACATTATAATGACACCTTTATCCCCAATTGAAGACAATGATAACCTTGAGAGTCTTGGGTGGAGGTTTGAGGTATTGCTCATGCTCATGGGTGCCTAAAATCTTCTTTTAGAGTCGTATTCTAATATTTCCTTCCCATGCCATGTCAAATTCCTCGAAACCCATATCTATAAAAAATTTCCCAATGGATGCCTTATTCCCACTCAAAAGATATGGATATCGTCAAGATTGCTATGTTGTAGCTTGAGTTGCCACTTTTATCCCTATATACATAGAATATTCCTTATGGCCCAAGTTTTAGGATTCCTCCCCCAATCATGTCATGGGATCCAAGACCCATACCTACTATTGTTGAAGAATTAATCCTAATGTCATCGATATCCCACGAAGAGGTGAAAGGTATCTTTTGATGGTCATTTATGGTGGTTTGAGGTGTTGTTATTGGCCCTCTATTCCTAGACGTTTTCCTCAGGGCTTAAGGACAATTCTTTTTTCATAGACTATGTCCTTGATATTAACACCCATACTTATTATTCAAAACATCATAATGTCATTAATAGCCCTACTTGAAGGTGAAGGATACCCCCAGTCTTTCATGTGTGGTGGTTTAAGCCATCATTCTTGGCGTTGATTGGATGGAATGTTTTGTTCGGGTCTAAGGCCTAAGTTTACTCCCTTGAACATATTAAAGACATTGAGACGTGATGAAATCTACCTTATGAAATCAATATTTCCACTCATAGGTCAAGGGAACCCTCAAGAGGTCTTGTATGGATGTTTGAAGTGTCTTTGTTGACCTTAGATGCCTGGTTACTTCTTTTAGGTATTGAAATTATTTGGCCTTCTTCGCTTGACCATGACTAGGGCCCCAAGACCCATACCCAGTCCTTAAAACCTCCCAAATTCACTCGATATAAGTATTCTAAGGCCAAGGGGGCCAAGGATCCCCTCTGGAAGTCATGTGTGATAGTTTTAGGTGTCTACATCTTTCTTAGCCTTGAATCCCTAAAATATTTATTAGTGCCTCGGGCCTAGTTTCCTCGCTTAATAATGTGAAGGACTCCTAGTCTAATCCCTAATGATCAAAATATCATAATGGTGTTGGTCACCACACAAAGAGGCTAAAAATAACCTCAAAAAGCCATGTGTTCTAGTTTTGTTTATTTATCCGAAGTAACAAGAATATCAAAAGTAAATAATTTAATGAGGTTATCTACAAAATTATTATTTTAAATTTGTTAGGTTTATGATGAAAAGTTTCATAATTTAAAGAGTATGTCAGCTATGCCCACCGCTAGTCGATGCAGACTCTTAAAGAGTATGTCAGCTATGCCCACCGCTAGATGCAGTTGATTAAGTGTTTTAGCCATTGATCATACTTGCTGCAGGCCCGACTCTTTAAGAGTCCGCAGCTCAGTCCTTAGCTCTTGCCTAAAGAGATTAGTACCACTTTGCTATACTATTCAACTAACATGCACCATTTTCTCTCTTTGTATATAAATGATAAGTCATGACATTTCTAATAAAATTTACAAATAGTATAACCATTTTTATACCACATAACATATGTGATGCTAATATCACCACATTAACACCATATAATATAAATGGTGCTCATTTCACCACATTAACGCCAAGTTACTTTCACCACTTCAATACCATATAATATGAATCACCACTTCAACACCATATAACATTAGTGAGGTTGATCTCACCACATTCACACCATATAATAATAATGATGATAACGAGAATACTCCACTTAAACTATATAACATGTAACATTATTAATAATAAAAGTACTCTACTTACTGTGTGACTTCAACCAATCTCCAATACCATTATACCATAGTCTCTACTCTATAAATAATACTAATATCACCATATTAATACCATATAAATATAACTAATACTAATATCACCATATTAACACCATATAAATAGTGATCCACTCATACCGAAATATAAGTTTCTCCTAAAATAGTAATCGACTTATAATGCCAAAATATAAGTTTCATGTTGTAAAGAAATAACAAGTACACAATTAAAAGTTTGACCATGATTTAATGTTAAGAATGACATACAGATCCACGTTGAAGCCGGAAACTAAATAAACCGTTATGTAAATTCAATGATGTAAGTTTGTCTTCTAAAATCATTGACTTTCTATTCTATTTATTTACTCAATTTCTTAATTTAATGCCATGATAATGACAACCATGGATCAAATTTGAAGGGCTAGTTTTAATTTCAGATAAAAGGTTATATATTTATGCTACCTGGTTTCTAAAATATTTACATTTATAGTAATAAATTGATTGCACACTTTATAAAAAACATGTGCTAAAATAATATTGCATTTCAATTAAATTTATAATACTAAAAGTATTTAAAAATGAAACTAGTGGCCTGTATTGCTGACTTGCATCTACAAGTGGGAACAAATTTGTAAATGTAAATGCCTACTATAAGTGCTGCTACACCTATACTTAAGACTCAAGAGCCTCCTTTAAGGCTGCAATTTGCATAAGGGTCACAAGGCTGTACAAGACATGCTAGAGCACATTAAAGTAGCTTGATGTTGGTGAACAATAAAAATATCCTCACATTTTACAAAGATGGGCTTTCTGAAACAGTTTAACAATTTCATCAAATATAAGAAAGGTGCCTCAAATGACTGCTTTAGAGTTGCAAATGATCAATGCTTGTATGATGCATCATTTTGATTGCCTAAAGGAAACATTCCTAAAAGGTAAGATAGACTCTCCACGTGTAATTCAGGAATTTTATCCAAGGGAACATGAGGCACTGAGAAGATTCTCCTTTTAAATGACTTCTTCACTTATAGTATGAACATGATAGGATATCATATAATCTACTCTCACGCCTCTATTTATCAATGCCCTGAAAAAGTGAAACCCATCTAGTGAAATTTGGTAGATAGTATGATAACTCATAACAAATAGCAGAAGGATTCTTTACCATTCTTGGTTAAGATGCTTAGTATTGTCTTACTAAGTTCATGAAAATTTCAAGATTCACCGAAATAATGTGAAAATTTCAAGATTCACGAAAATAATGTGTAAAATATATGAATTGACTGGTGTGTATTAAATTTACAACATATTGGTAATATTTAACCTAAAGCTTCACAAGCATTTGGTGTGAAAATTTTTCATTTTTATAAAAACTAGGGCAGGCTCTATTTGGCAGTGGCTATACAAGTATATGCTCATGACCATCATGGAAGGTTATAACACTTATGTTTGTTAGTTTTGGGCCATTTTTTTTATAGATATACACTATCTACATTTGTTTCTATTACACTATTCTTTTACCAATGTAATACTACTCTTTGCTATAAAAATTTGTGATTTCAAACCAACCTATGAAGGCTTTACATACTCACAAGCTTTTGAAGTCATGAATAGTGAAGCTTTCATTTGTATGTAGACCTAGATGACTACATGCTAGTTCCAAAACAAAAAACTTGGGATTAGAAAGTTGATTTCCACTCCTCTCATTATCAAACATAACAAAATGCCCTAATAAATTGCTCATCTACCGGTACTAAAATCATGTGTGATTTTCTTGTTTTCTACAAGAAGATTTGGTAAGAGGTTGCAGATACAATAAGGTAGAGGTTTTTATGCACCTGCTCAAAGACTGCAATACAATAAGGTAGAGGTTTTTATGCACCTGCTCTTACATCAGTAGCAGCCTCTCTCTTAATCGCTGCATAGCCTCAAAGCAATATTACACTGAGATACCCCTACACAAAATAAATAGCTGCATAGCGTCAAAGCAATATTACACTCAGATACCCCTACACAAAATAAATGGGTCTCTGCACTTGAATTTACTTAGTAAAGCTTATATCTAAATTGTAAAAAAACTCCTTAAGACTGCGTTTTTCACGACAATACCGAGGATCCCATCATCCCTTTTTTTCATTTCTTATATGAAATCTAAAAAAATGGTAAAAAGAAGGGTTAACACAAATCAAACATGTCTATTCAACACACATTACAAATTTACACTGGTGTTAAGGTGTACATTACTCAATCAATGCTTTAATACAATTTTTCCAATATAAATTAAGAGTTAGGCCTTGGTAATTTGCTACATACAAATTTACATTGGTGTTAAGGTGTACATTACTTAGTCAATATTTTAATACAATTTTTCCAATATAAATTAAGAGTTGGGCATTGGTAATTTTTTACACACCCGAAGTCTGGAGTCCAATCCTTGGAAGATTTAGAGAATTGATCACTTTCTGCGAGGAGGCCATCCATGCCAAATTGCCAATAAAAATGCTTAAAAATTCCAAATGAAGAAGCTACAGGGTAGTAAGGTGCAACATAACAGGTTTCGGCAACACTAAATCCTCCCATTTCCAATTCCAATATTCAGCTTTGAAGTTTGAACAAAGACTTATGAGAGTGAAAGCCAGCAATCCAGGCTCCAGCACCGTCTTATACCGTTTGGTTTATTGCCACCGGGTCCAGGCTCCATCACAGTCTTCTACCGTTTGGTTTATTGCCACCGTGTACCTCCTAACACATGGATTTTTTCTAATCAATATGGGTTCACGGATACAACCGACACCTGAACTGACACTCATCCATTTTTGTAGCTATTCATTTATATATCCATTCGTAGCTATGAATTATAAAGCATCATTAGCTAGGTACATACAGCAGGAATTAGCAACAGGTTTGAAACCATCACACGATGCATTTTAGATACATGAATCAGAGAAACAATATACGAAAGAAGCTTTCCAACATTTGGTTCATCTATTAGCTATTTACTCTTGGTTCCTTTCCTGGTGATCATAGGAATTTATATATAATCATTTATAGCAACATAAAGCTTTTGGTTCATCTATTAGCTATTTACTCTTGGTTACTTTCCTGGTGACAATAGGAATTTACATATAATCATTTATAGCAACAGAAAGCTAATGAATCTATCATACTAAGCTTAGTACCGGGCAATTACGTCAACTATGAACATAAGTAATGCTTACTATAGAAAAATCTAGATAGGGAGCAACTATCAACAGGCAGTGTGCTCTACAGTTGAAGATAGGATGAAAGTGATTATAGGGGGTTACTAACTTACCATTACAACTAGCCGAGGCTTGCTTTAACTGAAGGAGCTCAAGCAACTCAGGGTTGTTCCATTATTGATGTGCAAGAAATGTGTATATAGTACCGTCATTAGACATCAGCGAGAAAGAGAAGCGGGTTGGGCCTTAGCAATAAAATGGCTGCCTCCTTGGATGCCGCTGATGATATGAGACAGTGAGATGTTAGCTCATTGTTTCATGCGGATGATACCTCTGAATCTCTGATACCTCTCGGCTCTGGCTCTGACCTCATACCAGCTTGGCCGCAATAATTCAAATTTCAATACAACTTGCAAGTTGTTGTTTTATATAATGTGAAACAATTTAATATGGTTGTTGAACCTCTGATTCCCGATTTTATAATTGATGTTTGTTGAGGGATCATTAAAGATTGCTTAAACCATCCTCCGTCAAACTTGAACCAGTTGCTGAGTCCTCCACCAATGTATAGTGCATTTGTGGCAGTTTGCAGATGAGGTAGACTGAAACCGTACTAGCGGTACATACTAAGTCTGATATTGTTGACTGGAAATTTTAAACGGAGCCTTTTTATTGACATTTTAACTTAAATACTTTATTTTTCTCTAAAATGACAAAAATAAAAAACGGTATTTTAAATGACGGGTCAACTTTAAAATACCACTTCAGAGACGGGCTAGAAGCCGTTTGAAGGGCTGTGACGGCTTGAAGTTTGATCCATGACAACACCAGTAAAAGTTTGACCATAATTTAATGTTAAGAATGACTTAATGTTAAGAATGACTTACAGATCCACGTTGAAGCCAGAAACTAAACAAACCATTATGTAAATTCAATGATGTAAGTCCTATAAAATCATAGACTTTCTATGATTCACTGACTTTCTTAATTTAATGCCATGCAGGGATCAAATTTGAAGGGCAGGGTCCCATTTCACTTTGAAGGGCTAGGAGACAGTGAGCCCTTCAATGCTGACATGTAAAAATAAATCTTTCTTTTCATTTGAAAATGTAATAGTAATTCCATCGTTCATTTTGGCTTTGGTCCCGCCTTCATTCCATCGTTCATTTTGGCTTTGGTCCCGCCTTCTTATTGGGGTTCTTGAATTTAGTGTGACTTGTTCATCTTCACACCAATATTTTTGGTTGGACTTTGTGTTCACTTTGTTATCCAACTAAAACTTCAATCAATCCGTCGCTATCTCCACAAAAGTAAATCTTATTACTATAGTTGTTGATGCACTAAGATCCAACATTACATAGTAGCGATGAATTGGTGGATTGGATGACGAGAAGGGGCCGGAGCATTTGTATCTCTGATTAAAATCTAACAAATTTCTGAATCATTGCTGAAGAAGGGTCAAACTGGATATTAGGATAACCCATAACGTAGTTGTTTCTCATAGCATAGAGTCTTTCCAAATTCGAATCTCTATTATTCCTTTGAGGTTGCATGAACACATATATTGATGTTCAGCTCCTACACAAACTTTGGGACATATTCTGAACAGTACAAATGGATTCACCTAGTGCGTTGATCTCAAAAAATTGCTCATTGACATTTAAAGCCTATGTGGGTTAGTTTCTATTAGACATAAAAACACCTAGACTCCAGTGTATTATATCATGTCTCACTTCACCCTCAGTCTCAGTTGCTGAATGATATTATATAATTTTGTTTTAGCAAGCTAGCTTACTCCATTCTAGAAGTTTATTTCCAATAATGCTCTAAAAAGACTATCTAGTGCGTTCTACCACTGGTTCATCTGGTCTGGTCTTTTATATGGGAATACATCCATGTTTCAATTTTATACCTTTACTTAGAATGTTTGGACAAACTCTGATGGCTCATTATGGAGGTTAAGACCCTTCTTCTGGAGGAGAAAGAATAGCTCTGGTTGTTTAGGAAGTTGGGTTTCAGAGATCCTTGCTACTTGGCTTAATTGGTCAAGGAAGAAATAGTTTACCGTGGTTATTTTGTTGGGTATCAAAATAGTAGTTATCAAGATTTTATCTTAATTAAATTTCAGAGGTAAATTCTTAGAGCCCAAAGAAAATAGTTCAAGGTAACAAGTTACAATTCTTATAGAGAAAATAAAACCACTTACTTGATCCAACTGTAGTTGTGGAAGCAAGAGATCTAAGACATCACTTACTTGATCCAACTGTAGTTGTGGAAGCAAGATATCTAAGACATCAGCCCCGTGGACAACAAACACCCAAGTCACGTAAGATGCAATGATTGGACAATCAATGAATGGATTCTTCTACTTACATACATACCGTTTCCAGAGACCGGTCGTAGTATTTGGGTGCCATTAAGTAGATCCAGCTGAATGGGAGTGGTGGGATTGGCTGTGTTTTGCCTCTGTGAGCCTAGTTACATTCGAAAAACCGAACCGACTCCAATCATGCTGTTTACATGTCTCAAGGAAAAGAAATTTCTATTGATTTTAGATGACATGTGGAGTCCACTCGATTTGGACGAAGAAGTGGGCATCCCAGTCGGCAATGATAAAGGAAGCAGAGTGATCATCTCTACTCGCAGCAGAGATGTGATTCGAAGAATGGGGGCAACTGACCACTCTATACAAATAGAACCCTTATCCGAGGAAGAAGGGTGGGAGTTGTTCTGCAGAAAAGCTTTCAAAGATGGTCATGCTCCCACAAAAAGTATAGAAGATGTGGCTCGACTGATTGCTGGAGAGTGTAAAGGTCTGCCGTTGGCGATAAATGTTGTGGCAGCAGCAATGATCGGTAATGCTACGGTAGATGAGTGGAATCGTGCTTTATCTCACATGAAAATTGTAGATCCTGTATTTCTAAACTACAGTGGCATTGACAAAGGTCTCTATCAGAGGCTCAAATGGAGTTACAATCTTTTGCATGATTCTAACTTCCAGAACTGTTTTCTATATTGTGGTGCCTTCCCTGAAGATGCAAGAATTGATGTGGAGACATTGGTGGAAATGTGGGTAGGGGAAGGATTGGTTCAAGGCAGAGAGACAAGCTATTTAATGGACACAGGACGTGAGTATGTAAAGCTATTGGTAGATCGTTGCTTGTTCGAGGATGTTTATGGCGATATGAGTAGGAAAAAAGCTCATGATATTGTGAGGGATATGGCAATCTATATTGCCGAGAATGAAGAGAAGTGTTTCTTCCGGACAAGTCAACATCTCCAAAAATTTCCTGTTGAAAAAGGGATGGAGAATGCGAAGAGAATAGCAATAGGCAATAATGCTATTCCATTTATGCCCACAGATCTTACCTGCCCCAGTCTTCTCTCTTTGTTGTTACCTCAATATGAAAGTTTGACTGAAGTTCCAAATGGCTTTTTCCTGAATCTGACTTCTCTTAGGGTTTTGGATATGTCCGGCACCAAGATAGAATCGGTTCCAGGATCAATGTGGCATCTCACACAGCTTGAGTATCGCTCAGGAACACGTGGATCAAGGATTTGACTGAAGACATATGCAAACTTGGTCGGCTTCAATTTCTACATCTTTCCGAGTGCAGCAAGCTAGAATCGTTGCCGTCGACGATAGGAGAGCTAAAAGATCTCAAGCATTTAGATTTGGGAGAATGCTCGAGGTTAACAGGGATACCATGCGAGATCTCTCATCTTAGTTCATTGATCAAATTGAATTTATTGAGTAGCAGTACATTGAAGATGGAGGAAGGCAGCAGTGGTGTTTGCAGTTTAAAAGATCTCGCAAATCTGGCGAATTTGATGGAGCTGTGTGTAGGTGTAAAGGCAGGAAGGGACGTAGATGAAGCAGGAATAAAGTCGGGAATAAAAGTGGGTACAATGGGAAGTTGGGTGGAGATGACTCGTGTGAGACACAAACATGAAGAAGAAGGAGGTGGGTAATTACTAATAGGTATGGCGAATCAGTACCAACGGCCACTACTACATTGATATCACAAGTTACAACACTGCAGCCTGCAGGATCCATTTAAAACCAAAACAGTGGAAGCTGTGAGCGGACTTGTCATTCGGGGGAGGAGTTAATATGAAATGATAGATTACCAAATTCCAATTTAGTGATTACACTGATTTAAATTAGCCTGATTCACCGAGGTCAGAAATTCGAATCACTATATATAATCTATTGATGGGTGTCACGGGTGACGGGTCCCACTGTCCACATGGCACAAGCCCCGGCCCAACTGCCCCAGACCACTAAAAAACTATTGATGGACAGATTTTGGATCAGCCCTTCCAGTGAAATTTTTAAAAACATTTTACCATTTCCTGATTGACGGGCATATTTAGTAATTGAATTTATTTAGCATGTTAAAAAAAAAACCGGTCTTCTATGACAGGTAAAAGGGTCCTTGACGGGCCCTGAAGGCTTCAAATTTGGAGCCTGATGCCATGATAGAAGGGTTTATTCTTTGTAAGTTCTCTCTGTATTTGCAGTTTGTAGTTTATTAATTTCAGCATGACAAGTGCTGCCGTTGATATAAAGAGTCTGAGTCCAGCAGAGGCAACCATGGAGAATGCAAGTGAAATCAATCTGCCGGAGTTGACAGAGGATTGTATGTCGGTCATTCTCTCCTTCACTACTCCACACGACGTCTGCAGACTCTCAGTTGTCTTCTCCATACTCTTCAGAGCTGCAGCAAATGGCGATCCCCTTTGGAACAAATTCGTTCCACAACAATGCTACCAGATTCTACTGAGAGCCATCACTTCCGTTGCAGCATTTTCACCAAGGAGAGAACTCTATTTTCGCCTCTGCGATTCCGTTCTGATAGACGAGAAAAACCAGGTATATATACATACGATATCCCTTACAGCTATTTTCTCTTTATCATTCATTCCTATCTATTGGTTTTGGTTCCCAGTTTCAGCTGGCCATCAAGTCATTCTTTCATGATATTAATGTGTAACAACAACAAAAAAAAACCAGAGATTTTGGCAGGAACGATCCACAGGGAAGATCGGTTACATGTTATCTGCTACAGAATTATCCATCAAATGGGGCAACGACCAGCGTTATTGGAATTGGGTTCCGAGAGATGACTCCAGGTTTTGTCTGGTTTTGATACCAATAGTTATTATTATCATAGTTAAAACTTAAATTCTAGGTTTGAACCCTAGCTGATATCATTGGTGCCATGAACTGTTAATTATGTTGTGGTTGTGGCTTCAGATCCAGATCGAGGGTGCTTGCTGAGTTGATAATGGTTTGGTATTTCGATGTCTCCGGTCGAATCGACTGTAGGCTTTTGTCTGCGGATACCCAGTACAGAGTGGTGTTTCTGCTTAAATTTGCAGAGCGTTCCTATGGCTGGAGTGCACTGCCGATTGTTTTTTCGGTTACAGGGCCGGACGGGCAAGAAAGAGAGTCAAGGCGGGTTTTCTTGAAAAGGAAAAAAAGCAAATAAGGATCCAAATGAAGATGAAGATTTAGAAAAGTACGACGCAGATAAAGATAATGAGAGCGATAATGGTGGTGCTGATAATATATTTTATCGTTATGATGAATGGATAGAAGTTGTGGCAGGAGAATTCAGTACAGTGAGAGCAAATCAGTTAGAGAATGATCCTTCTCCCATGGAGTGTAAATTTAGTATGAGAGTAGTGGAGTCGAATAGTAAAAAAGCTGGCCTGTTTTCAGATGGAGTCAGGGTTGAACCCGTTAATGGTGGTGTTGGTGTTTAAAGTAGTTTTTAAAGATTATTTGTTGTTTAATTTTTAGTTATATTTTGAAATTATCTATCACAAATTAAATTACATGTTTGGTATTATTTATGTATTTGGTATTATTTATTATTTTTGTTAGCACATCTAAGTTGATAGAGATCAAATGGTTGAGAGATAATTATGGGATAGAATAGTTTGTGGTTGGATCAGGTAGGTAGAGATCAAATGGTTAAGAGATAGTTATGGAATGGAAGAGACTTTGGAAATATTTTCTTATTCTTCATATTTTTCTAGTTAAACGGGTTCAACTCTGAGTTATTCATGCCTAGGTACATATTATCATCCACATTCTCCATGTTATCTATTTATCAACTATTAGTTATTATTTATCGAATGTGGTATAATCAAGTAATAAAATGGTATAACATAGAAGATCTTTATTATTATCATTTGTGTTATAACGTGGAAGATCTCTATTTTTATAATTTTTTTATAACGTGCAAGATCTCTATTAATATATTTCGCTTTGCCATTTGATATAAATAAAGTTGATATTTAAGATGGAGTGAGCTAGCTGTGGAGCAAAACTCCCTTCATCGCACTGAGGAGGAGCAAAGTCAACGCTAACTTTGCTCCTCCTCCTTCCAATGAGGGAGGATTGCTCCACAGCTAGCTTACTCCATTTAAGATGTCTCATGCTAGTTATACTTGGTCAATGCTGGTTATACTTGGTCAATACTGGGTTAAAGTCTAAGGTTGTTACATTTGGGTTTTATTATAATTTGTTTTTGTCATTTGATATAAATAAAATTGATAGTTAACATGTATGATGCTGGTTATACTTGATCAATACTGAGTTAAAATATAAGGTTGTTACATTTAAGTCAACACTCAAGGATATAAAAAAAAATTATAAATTAATTTAGATGATTTGATATAGTACTAGTGTAAGGTTGTTACATTTGAGTCAGCACTCAAGGATATAAGAAATTTTTTGTATTAATTAAAGATTTATGTTAATATTTAATATAGTACTTTTCCATTAAATTAATATTTGTAAGCTATCATGGTCATGCTCAAGTTTGTTTCTGATCAAAGTAGAGACAAGTTACATTTAAAATTAGTACCAATTCTACTCAATGAAGGGTATAAAAAAAATTGTTTATTAATTGAAATCAATGTTAAGTTGAGTGATCGAAGCCAAACATTCTAGATGATATAGACTTTGTTCACATTGAATAAATACCTTTTGACCATATCCATCATTTTCAGATATGAAATATCGAATGGTAATAAAGAGTTTGAATAAACACCTTTTGACCCTATCCATCATTTTCAGATATGAAATATAAAATGGCAATTAAAGAGCTTTTGAATAAATACCTTTTCAGCCTATCCATCATTTTCAGATATGAAATAGAGAATGGTATTTAAAGAGTTTAAGATATGTGGATAATCGATGAATAGTGATATTGGATGTTGATAGAAACCAAACATTCTATATGATTTAGGCTTTGTTTATCATAAAGTTTATATAATATAATCATTCCACACTTTATCATAAAGTTTATATAATCTAATCTATTCCATAGTTTAATAACAACAACAAAATATAAAATATAGTAATAAAAAAGAAACAGTGTTATAAATGTAATAGAAAGTCTAAATAAAATTGCAACTTCGTTTTAACTTTATGCTTTGATAATTACGAAAAGCATTTAATAACAATAATAACAACAACAAAATATAAAATATTGTAATAAAATAGAAACAGTGTTATAAATGAATAGAAAGTCTACATAAAATTGCAACCTCGTTTTAACTTTATCAAAGCTTTATCGCTTTGATAATTACGAAAAGCATTTGAGAGATTTGGACAATCATTAAAGACAAAATTCTAGATTATTAAGCTTTTTGTGTATATTGAATATATCTTATTTAGGTTTTTAGACATGATTTAATACAAATTTTAATTATTAATGAAAATATAAAAAACATTATTGAAAAAAAAATGGTATAAATACAAAGATTTTCACAAACTCGTAAAATTCCAGATGAGTATATTGTTATTTCATTCAAAATATTAAAAATGATAACTAATAAAACTATTTACCATAACTTTGAATTCCAATAAATTCATAAGATGCCCATACAACATATTTACATTCTATAACATCATTATAGTATTTATTTTAAAAGATCAAGTAGATGATATGTTTTTATTTCTAATATGATATGGTAGATGAGATAACTCGCTTTGTTCATGGGATATTAAATCTAGATGGGATAGAACATTTGTTCATGGGATATTAAATTTCACTAGATATTGAAAAAAACCTCCCAAAATCTTTTTGTTGAACCCCCATCCCAATACATATATCAAATTAAATTAAATTTTTATTATTATTATTTTAGTTAGATATCATAAGTGACCATTTTTTCATGGAAAATTTAATGATATGTTTTTATTTCTACCCCTAGTGCATAGGTAGGAAAAAACTCTCTTAATCCTTCAAATTAAAAAATTAACAAACAATTAAAACTAAGCAAACATGTTCATCGGCATCCCAACATAAGGATAAGGAACTATAGTAAGATAGCCTTGGGTCCAAGGGCTTGGTGTTATACTAATTTCACCCCTCCCTTCAATCTAATAAATGGTCATGCATTTGGCGAGGGAAGGGTGTTTCCCTAGGAAAAGATAGGCATAATTCGGCCAGAATGCTGCTCAAGAATAGGAAGAGTCTAGTTGCACGAAAGAGGAAGTTACGACAGTTGAAGAAGAGTTGCAACATAAGCAGTCATGCGAGAAGAGTCTGCGATGGAAGAGAAGAGTTCATGACGAAAGAGAACAACCACGACGGAAATAACCATGATAGAAGAAGAGTACAATGGTTGAAAAGGACAAACTGATGATCATGGGTAAGAAGTTGGTAAGAATAATGCATGCATTGGGAATAAATCATCTTTTTATTTATGGGTTGATAGTGCCTACTGTCGGTATAATTGAATGTACGAGAATAGAAATGACAGCTTTTCAGCTAACATAATAGAGTCGGTTGATTACGACATGTAAGAGCCTATAAAAGGGAGAACCCAAGCTGTGTGCGGGTTGTTCTCTAGGTCTCTGCCAGCTTTTGTCTTAAAATAAATGAAGAGTAGAAGAGTTGTAGAGTTGTAGAGAAGAGATTTGATCCAGGATTTGTGCGGATCAACAATAGAGTGAAGGAGAGGAAAGTATCAGAGACCTAAGACTAGAGAGCATGAGAGGAGATAGAAGTATGTATAGATTGTAGAGAAGATCTAGAACGTAGTCTGCAAGCTGAGTGCACAGATGAAAGGTGCCATATATTTCTCATGCTAGATGAAGAGCACCTTTGTGGTTTTTCCCAGATGGGTTACCACCTTAAATGTTGTCTCAATGTGTATTTGATGTATATGTCTATGTTGAATGAATGTATGTTGTGAATAAGTAGGTTTGAGTAAATTGACTAGTATTTGTTTATGAATGAGTTCTTAGATGCACGTGTCGCACTGTTAATAGATAGAAAGTGTGCTAAAGTTTTATAAAGTTATTGTTGTAATTTATGTCGACAGACAAGTAGATTAATATCTTGAATGAACGCAATAAGAATAATAAATACACCCCCTGACTTCAGTCGAGCAAGCTAGTAAGGTGTCAGGGAAGAGAAAACACCCACCCAACTGGAGAAGCCTGGTTTCGGCAGTTACCCATAGATATATCTCGGGTGAGACTGCATATGCGTCGCAGGTACTGTCAACTAAGCCCTGCTCTATCGGGCCAATATCTTGGGCTTTGTTGACGAACAACCAAGGGTCTGAACCTGGGATGAATGGAGAAACACCAACAAATGGTTACATTTCCAAAACCGTGAATCATTTTGGCGAGGGATATGTTTTGGCACCCGACGAAGGCCGAAATTTAAGAGTGGGTGGATTTTAAAGCATTAGAGTTTACATGGGAGGAAAGTGAAGGATCGCGTTTGAATCCAACAAACTGGTTGGAGCGGTACATTTATACCGATATTCACAAAATTTTCTTTTGCGAGTTTCATGTTTTGTTGTATGAGTGGTTGTTGAAGCTAGCAACCAGGCAAAAAAATTTCCAACAAGGAGAACCGACATAGTGGAGTCCTCAACTAATCCAGCGGTTGAAGAGTATTAGTAACCTTATATCTAAAGCTGACGATTTTTGGGTAGACAATATTTTAGAAGGATACATCACTGAATTAGTTGTTGACACAATAACATCATATAGTGAGGCAGAAATAAAAAAATTCCAAGGACCTAGAGGAATATACTTGACATCTTTAAGAATTTGGATAAAGATGCATGTATGTGAAAAAGCGATCATGAGAATGGAATCCCACGAGTAAAGAACTAAGTATAAAGACCCAAGATATGTAACAAATGATGTGTGAGAAAAATGCAGCAAAGTAGGATGAGATTTTCCCCGGTGATAGAGGAACTGATCTAGAAGATGGATGTCTAAGAAGTGGAAGAATATTTCGATCGAGAAAGAGAGGAAGAACTGTGACTAGAAGAGGAAATTGTAAGACTGTGAGTTGACGTCGCACTTTGATGGAGGTTCTTGCGACAAGGAAGAGGAATACCATCCTATCTCTAAAAGGGAAGAAGAAGAAGAAGAAGCCCTAGATCTAGAGTATGAATATGGCACACCTACGACCTTGCGTATGTATCCGGAGGTAAGTTCAAGAAACTTATCTCCTAGTGGGTTTGTTAGTACAAGTAATAATAACTATGGGAATAGTGAACAAGGGAGTCTTGCTAGCCAAAATTTTTATCTAGTATTACCAAGGACTAATATAATGGCTGGGAATGACATTAAGGTTTTGATATTCAACGAAAATGAGTTAGAAGGCCTAAAGCAACATTGGTTTCTATGCGAAGCCATGTGGACCGAGACACAGGTCCAATATGAGGCCATAAAGAGGGCTCAAATGATCACAACCTTGAGGGGTCGTGCATTGGATTGGTCAATGAAGTTCTTTCTGGTTCCAACAAGAGTCACACAAAAAACACTCGATCAAATTCGAGTAGGACTAATATATGAATTTAGAAAGCCCAAATTTGAATCTTAGTGTATTATAGAGATTAAACAATTGTCTACGGAGTCTGTGTGGGACTTCGACCATATATTTAAGACGTTGATGGCTAAAGTAAGATTCCAGATGTCGAATGTACAACACAAAGAATGGTTCATTGCAATGTTGTTACCACACATCTAGATTCCCTTGATGCAACAAAAGATTGTGTCGTAGACTGAAGCGCTGGAGTTGGACATGAAGTTAGAGTCCTCACCTGTAGGAGAGAGTGGTGCAGGAATGATGCAAATTCAGTTGCAGCTAGCCAACCTTACGCTGCAACTCCAGGACATCAAAAAAAGGAAAGAGATCCAACAGGGAATGTGGTGTACCAGATGCAAAACAAGGGGACATCGTAAGGATAACTGCCCAACACTTATGAATTATATCACATGGGGGGTGTCGAACCTGATAAATACATAAGGGATTCCTTGGTGTAGAATATGCCAAACTAGAGGCCATTGGCCGGAACAATGTTTGTACTTAAAGAAGATTGTAAGTGCGTCGGCTCTAGTTTATATTGTAAATTTTGTAAATTAGTAGGCCATGATGAGAAGGACTGTAGAGCATTTCAACTGCTGCAAGAGAAAACATTTGATACCTACTTGATGAAGAATGATGAGCAAATGCAAGCTGAGCGAGCTCAAGCTCAATACCCACAAGATCAATATCCTCATCCCTAGTATCCACAGAACTAGTACCCGCAACACCAATACCCTCAACAAAGGTCGGGTGGAAATTTTAGAGGCCTAGGACAAGGAGGAGGATTTGAACGTGGAAAAGACCAAATTATATGTTATAATCGTGGACAACCACTACATTTTTCCAAGGACTATATGATACCTACAAAGACATATTCATATTGCAAAGCTTTTGAGCATACCGTCAAACAATGTTCGTATTGCAAAGCTTTATGTAGAGTGCCTCTCAAAGCAATCACCATATATCACCATATAAATAGTAATCCACTCATAATACCAAAATATAAGTTTCTTCTAAAATAGTAATCGACTTATAATGCCAAAATAAGTTTCCTGTTGTAAAAAAAATGACAAGTCCACCATTAAAAGTTTGACCATAATTTAATGTTAAGAATGACATACATATCCACGTTGAAGCCAAAAACTAAATAAACCGTTATGTAAATTGAATGACGTAAGTTTGTCTTATAAAATCATAGACTTTCTATTCAATTCACTCACTTTCGTAATTTAATGCCATGATAATGACAACACCATTAAAAGTTTGACCATTTTCTTAATCTAATGCCATGGCCCATGATAATGACAACACCATTAAAAGTTTGACCATTTTCTTAATCTAATGCCATGGCCCATGATAATGACAACACCATTAAAAGTTTGACCATAATTTAATGTTAAGAATGACTTACATATCCACGTTGAAGCCAGAAACTAAATAAACCATTATGTAAATTCAATGATGTTAGTTTGTCCTATTCATAGACTTTCTATGATTCACTGACTTTCTTCATTTAATGCCCTGATAGAAGGGTTTATTCTTTGTAAGTTCTCTTTGTAGTTTATTAATTTCAGCATAACAAGTGTTGCACTTGTTATGAGTTTGAGTCCAGCAGAGGCAATTATGGAGAATTCAAGATAGCTGACCCTTAAACAAAGGCTAAAACATATAATTTTATATCTATTATTCATAATAGAGTGTTAGAGTTAAAATATAAGCACAAAACAAATACTATTTAATAAACAAAACAAAAAAATTGTTACTCGTTTCTTTAACCATCCTTTAATTGAAGCCTATTTAAATCTTAATCAAGATGCATTTAATCATAACAAGATAGGACTACCATGAAATGAATCGTTATTGTACACTTGTTACACTTGGGTTAATCTTGTTGATCCGCTCAAACAAGTCTAAAATCTAAGATAATATCTAAATGCTATTGACTATGCTTATGGACATAACTAGTTATTATCTATGTATTATTATTATTATTTTTTATTTTTTATAATTTTTTTTAACAAAAACGGTTATTTTTATTGTGAAGGAGAAGGCAAGGCTTAATTGGCAATACCAATCCGCCTAATTACAATAAATCCATAGTACAAGGATCTGATCAGAACCTTACAGAGTCTTGGGAATTTCCCAAAAAAATAAAAAAACAACGACAAGAGACATCATTATGGAATTGGATGAAAAAAATTGGCTGCACCATTGATGCAAAGGGATCTTTGCGGAAGAAAACAACCCTTATTAGCCAGAGCATCAGAAAGGTTATTTAAACCCCGAAGAATGTGAAAGGATTCAACCTTATCAAAGCCTTTCAAAGTTTTCCTGATTCTCTTAAGAATAGTATTCAGACCAAAATTACTGAAGTTGTCAACATAATTTATGGCTTTAATCAACATCTCAGAATCTCCAAATATCTGTACAGACTTATAGCCATTTTCCAGAGCGATCTGAGAAGCCATTAGAAGACTATAGCATTCATCTTGGTTATTTGTCAAGGAACCAATCCCCCAGCTATAACTTGATTTAGTCAAACTGTCAGGAGAATAAACCATTCCACCAGCTCCGGAGATCCCGGGATTCCCTTTTGAAGCACCGTAAAAAAATATGACAGCTAAGGAGGAACTCATCCAAATTTTCTGAAGAGCATCTTGAGTTCCACGAAACCTCCATGAAGGTTGAATGACCAGTTTAGCATTCTTCAAATTTATACTAGAATCAAAAGATCCAACCAAAAAGAGAGAAGACGATAACATACCATTGATTTCAGCAAACAAGAATTTAGATTTATTGGCCATGATCGAAATACAAGGGGATTGATCTTGGAAAATACAATGGTTTCTAGCAATCCATATTGCCCACCAGGTAAATTTGAGAATATAGTGCCAATGAGCATGCAAGACTGCTGAAAATTTTTTAGAAGGACGTCGGTCATGCCACGTTGCATATAGAGCCGTTGTTGAAGACTGAGAGGGAAATGTGCCAATAAAACCTTGAAGAACCAGCTCCCATACCTGTATGGAGAAATCACATTCAACAAGCAGATGATTTGCAGTTTCAGCAGCGATTTTGCACAGGCAGCAACGAAATGGACCATAGAAGCCACGCTTTGAGAGTGTATCTCCAGTCAAAATCTTATTATTTAATACAAGCCATGTAAAAAAATTTACCTTTGGCTGGCAGCGAGAAAAACAAACTATTTTCCAAATAACAGGAGGAAAAAAAGAGCTGAAAGGAGAGAGGAGGGCGTTGAAACCTTTAACAGCAGTGTAGTACCCATCATATCCCCAACCCAAGCGATCTTTGAGGGAGAGGTGAATGGGAGCAAGACCAGATAAAGAGGATAACAGCAGATGCTTTTGAGGAAACAAACCAGCAGGGAGATCTAGGAATGACCATCCAGACCAATTTCCAGAATTATCCCAAATACAAAAATCAGCCAGTCTAATGAGACCTTTATTCGTAGCCCAGTTCAATATTTCTGTCAGAGGAAGAAAGGAGGAAAGAGCGAGATTACCGGAGATTTTATCATCCAGAGCAAGGTACTTTTCCCATTTCTAGGAATTCTTAAGAGCTCCTGGGTGAAGAATCCAAAGCTTTTCCTGCAAGAGTTCCAAATTGTTGTTCCTGGAGGAGTGTTAGCAGAAGAGATGGATCTGAGAGGAGCACCCTTGAGATATTTCATACGAAAGATATTACTAACAGGGTGATGTTTATCCTCAAAAAGCTGCCAGATCAGCGTGCCACTCAGAGCTAGGTTTTCCATTCCAGGATCACGGATTTGAAGACCACCTTCTGAAAATGGTCTCTTAAGAACTTCCCATCTAACTAGATGCATCTTGTTGTGGTTACCTTTTCCACCCGACCAAAGGAAATCACGCATAATTTTAGAGATCTGGGCTAGAATACTCTTTGGGGCAAGCAACAATGCAGATTGCAAAATAGGAAAGGTAGACAAAACAACCTTAACCAAAATAAGTTTCCCAGCCATGGAGAGCCAAAGACCTCCCCAAGAGATGATTTTAGCTTTTAACTTTGCAAGAACATCCAACCAAAGAGAGGGAGGGGAAGGACCGAGGGTTAAAGGGAGACCCAAATACTTAATCTTTTCCCAATTAGCATAGCCCGAAAATCCCATGAACTCTGAAATTCGGAGAATAGACGGTTGATCTACATTCCAGCCATAGACAACACTTTTATTATTGTTAATTAAAGCTCCCGAGATTTGACAGAAATTTTTGAGAATATCATTGAATGCCCTAGCTATCTTCATGGATGCCCCTCCTAGAAGAAGAGAATCATCGACGAAAAGAGCGTGATTGATAGGGTCCACCCCCCTAGCAATCCTGATGCCCGGAATGAAACCAGCTTCTTTTTCCACAATGAGTTTTTTGCTGAGATATTTAGCCATCAAAATATATAAGAAAGGAGACATCGAACAACCTTGGCGTAAACCCCGGGAAGCTTTGAAAAATTCTGAAGGTCTGTCATTGATTAGTGGTGCAATCCATGGCCCGTCAGTGCATGCTTTGATCAGATTTACAAAATTAGGGCAAAACCCAAAAGAGAGCAGGACATCATAGAGAAAGGGAAGCTTAACTCTGTCAAAAGCGTTCTTCATGTCTAACTTTATTAACATACCTTTCTCATGCCTTTGGAAGCT
>LPNX010908740.1:86010-154492 GCA_001517045.1 Pseudotsuga menziesii
ACCATAGACTCTGTCAATTCTGATAGACGTAGGAGTGGGAAGAGGAGTTTTTACCCAGAGCTTCAATGCAAGTTTTGTATTCTTCAATTTCTTCTCCCAAACAAAACTGGGGGATCCAGCAACAAATTTAGACCAAGCCTGAGTGACAACGTCCAAAAAACTAGCTCTCTCGATTTAGAGAGGACTGAATCTGAACGGGATGGGCCTGAGGTCCACTTATTTTTCAATCTGTAATAAGATGGGATGATGGTTTGAAGAAAGCTTTGGTAAATTTTTTGTTGAAATAATCAAATTTACATCAAACAAGGGACTATGTACAAGAAAACGGTCGAGCCTGGCTGAAATGCAAGAAGAGCCAACTCTATTATTAGACCAAGTATATCGGCCCTGCTTAGGTTCTAAATCAATCAATTTCTAGTCATGAATCAGATTTTCAACAATGTCTTGCATGAAGTCTTTCCCACGTAGACCACCTTTCTTATCATTCGGAGCTAAAACTATATTTAAGTCGCCTGCTAAAATGATGTTGGTTGGAGAACATGACTCCAGAAAGTCAGATAGCGTCCTCCAACAAACTTGATTTTTAGAATAGTTCACTGGAACATACAAATTAAAAAGGGTGATAGAGATCTTACTGTCAATGTGGAGAAGCTCTGTGAAAATCCAATGCTGAGTAACATAGAAATTAGTTAATATAAAATTATTTTCATTCCATAATGTTGCTAAAGCTCCACAGGTGCCTCTGGCACTGACTGCTTTGCCCATAGAAAAATTCCAATTATTTTTGCTTAAAAGAAGAAGAGCATCCTCTCCAATCTTGGTCTCTTGGAGCAAAAGTATTTCAGCAGGGGCCATTTTCAAGAGATCTTTGACTGCTTGCACTTTGATTTTGTTCCCCAAACCTCTGCAGTTCTAATAGACATATTTCATTACTTACTCAAGTTTGAGGGAGTGATTACTCCCTTTGGAGGCCTGGTTCTCTTATTTCGTCCATAGGACATTTCAATGGTGGACTGGCTTCCTTGAGTCTTGAGCCTCTCAGCCTCTTCTTCCCGGATTTCTTTCTTAGACTTTCTACCAGATTTTTTGGAGAACTGATCAATGGATTATTCATCAGAAGAACCAGAACTCTCAATTGGTTTTTTTCGGGCTATTTCAACATAGGAAGGAGAAGAACTAGGCTCGACCAGAGTAGGGGAAACTTCTCCAACTCCTTTAGGAGACAAGAAATCAGGACCAACTTGATCCATCGCTACTGAGACTTCATTTTCCACCTTGAAACCTTCAAGATGCTGAGTTTCTCCTTCTTCAAGTTTTTCCTCGGAAGAGATGAGGACAACAAACTAATTTGAAGGGTCAATGGAATTGATCACAGCCCGAGGAATATTAATCCCAACAGAAGAGACTCCTGTCACAATTTTTTCTTTACCTTTCTTACGAGGTCCCTGAGAGTTGCCTGCTTTTTGAATTTTAGTCCACTGTGCATCTTACACATGTTCTATCTCATCTTCAGATTTTTTTCTTGCAGTTGCGGGCAAAATGACCGTAGCCATGACAAAATCTACACTTAAAAGGGATTTTCTCATAGTCCAGCTCTTGGATATGAGACCAATCATCAACTGTTAAGTTGATTGCCTCTGGCAGACTAGTCTCAAGATCAACCTCGACACAAATCCGAGCATAAGAGAATTGATCTTTCTGATCAGCCTTGTCAATATACTTACCAAGCTTGTTCCCGATGGCTTCGAGAGATACTGAGCTCCAACAATGTAAGGGGAGGTGAGGGAGTCTAACCCAAATCGGGACAACAGACGGGACATCTTGAGAAGGATCAAAATCAGGGGACCACTTGTTTAAGTAGAGCCCCTGAGGACCCATAAAATATGGACCATTGCGGAAGATAAGGTCACGATCGAGGGCGGAATCAAAGACAAAGACATAGAAACCACGACCAACGAAATGATTTCGGATGCCTTCAGAAACTAAGGGTAGCCAATTCCTTTGTACCCAACCATCGATGGCGTTTGGAGAAGGCCAAATCCCAGTGAATTGACCGATTAACCCCCGTTCAGCTAGATTTAATGCAGACTGACAAATCTGAGCAGCAGGTAATTCTACAGATGGTATATCCACTTACTTGATAAATTTATGGACAGAACCCCTAGTCCTCTTTCCGCTTGAAGCAATCAATTTATTAAATGCCTCTAGGTCTGGAGAAAGGGGGATAGGAGGATCCATCAACCCAGAACAACAACTCAGAGAAGAACCACACAAAGGAACCTGAAAAGACACCAGAGGAGTAGCAGGACACATAGCACCCAAATCTTGAACCCTTCGACAAGATTAACTCTAGCACACCGAACAACCAAGCAAAACAAGCACAACGGTCTAGGGGATCCAGACGCAACAGGGCAAGCCAAGACAGGGCACAATCAGAAGAACCGAATCTTGAGAGAACACGATCAAGGGGACCCTGCAAAAAAGAACCCACCAATAGCCCAACGAGCAGGAAGAACTACACAGACTCCTACAGAGGAAGCCAGAAAAGGCAACCAACGAGCAGAAGAAACCAACACTACCACAATTCAAAACCAGGAGAACCAGACCAAAAAGCAAGAGGCCACTACTCTAAGCTTCTAGCAAAGGAACGCTGAGCAGAGGGAGCTCCACTCCAGTGAGCACAAGGGTGCAAAATCACAGAGGGCGAAGAAGAAGAAAATCTTCTTGGAGCAAAAACTCAATGTGCCTGACCACGATCTCGTCAATATGAACGAGGCAAGGAATGATTTGATTGGAGAACACCCAGAGATCCAATCCTTAAGAAGCCAAACCTGCAAAACGCAGAGGAGAGACTCCGCGTGGATTCAGAACAACAACCCTGCAAAACCAGAAAAAAAGCAGATCCAGATCCACTGCAAAGACCACGAGCCAGGGAACCTGCAAAAAACCACTGCAAACCCACAAATGGGGAAGGCCGAAGGCGAACCCAGACAGAGAAGAAAATCTTCTTGGAGCCCAAAATTTGAACCGATCCTCCAATTTTTTATAAATTTAGAAAGTTAATTATAAAATCAATTAAAATAGTTTTGTATTATAGAAAAAACATACTTACTAATCTATCTCAAATTCTAAAATATAAAATTTAATACATATCCATGTAATAATGATAAAAAAATATTAAAAATAAAAAATTTAATACATGTTCATGTAATAATGATAAAAAAAATTACTAAAATCTTTGTTAGAAAAAAGAAAATAATTAGTAAAAAATTTTGTTATTGTTTCCTGGAGTGTGGTATAATCAAGTAATGAAATGATATAACGTGGAAGATCTCTATTATTATAATTTTTTTTTGGTCAATGGATATAAATAAAGTTGATATTAACATGTAGGAAGTTGGTTATACTTGGCCAAAGATTATAATTTGTTTTGTCAATCGATATAAATAAAGTTGATATTAACATATAAGATGCTGGTTATACTTGGCCAAAGATTATAATTTGTTTTGTCAATCGATATCAATAAAGTTGATATTAACATGTAAGATGCTGGTTATATTTGGCAAAAGATTATATTTTGTTTTGTGAATTGATATAACAAATAAAGTTGATATTAATATGTAGGATGCTGGTTATACTTGGCCAAAAAAGCTTGGTAAAATAGAGTGCTTTCGAAGTTCCTCGTAAAGAATACACGAATTTACAAATTGTACTGGGTTAAAGTCTAAGGTTGTTACATTTGAGTCAACACTGAGTGATAAGAAAAGGAGTTACCTTTCCACTCGACCATTTGCACCGATCGGACGATCTGGCTCGCGTGAGCTTTCACATCACGCATTGCTGGTCCTCCTATCGGTGCAAATGGTCAGGTGGAAAGCTAACTTCATAAGAAAATGGAGTCTTAATTAATTAAGAATTTACTTTAATGGTTTGATATATTATTTTTTATTAAATGAAAATTTGTTAGTTATCATTATCATGTTCAATTTAAAAATAAAACAAACATATTTTTAAATATTCAATTAAAATGAAAAATGAAAACGTTTATGATCAAAATAAAATAAAGACAAGTTACATTTTAAAAATGATACTAATCCTATACCATAGGATTGAACAATTCTACTAAATAAAGGGTATCCAAAAATAATAACTGTTTATTAATGAAAAGCAATGTTAAGTCGACTAATCGAAGCCAAGCAAACATTGAATAAACGGTATCCATCATTTTCACCTTTTGAGCCTATCCATCATTTTCAGATATGAAACATAGAATGGTAACTAAAGAGTTTTTAATAAACACTTTTTTGAGTATATGCATCATTTTCAAATATAAAATATAAAATGATAATTAAAGAGTTTTTGAATAAATATCTTTTCAGTCTATCCATCATTTTCAGATATAAAATATAGAATTGTAATTGAAATGTTTAAGATATTTAATAATCTATTAATAGTAATATTGGATGTTGATAGAAACCAAACATTCTATATATTATTTAGGCTTTGTTTACATTAAATAGATGCCATTTATCATAAAGTTTAAATAAAATATAATCTATTCCACATTTTAATAACAACAAATAAACAAAATCTAGTAATAAAAAGAAACAGTGTTATAAATGTAGTAGAAAGTCTACATAAAATTGCGACTTGGTTTTAACTTTAACATATTGTATTTTAGATTTAAAAATCAAAATTTTATTAATAATTATTAAAAGCATGTGAGATATTTCAATAAAAACAAGGTAATCATAATCATGTCCTTGTGTAATGAAAAAATGAAAACAAGGTAATCATAATCATGTCCTTGTCGGTTGGGTAATTTCAATAAAAACAAGGTAATCATAATCATGTCCTTGTGTAATGAAAAAATGAAAACATACACATCCCCATGAGGATGTGTGGAGGGAACATATAAGTTTTGTAACGATATTGGCTTCCTCAATGTTGTAAAAACTTAGAAACTCTTTTTCTCCCAACTATAATCACCCACTCACAAAGACACTTAGATAGTGAGAAATCAAGCTTTGTAGGAGAGCCCCTTAAACTGGAAAACACCTTTTCCCTTAATTATGGTACCAAGCTATGGGATTTTACAAATGAATTGAATTAGACTACATTGAGTAACCATAAAAAATTAGAGATTAAACTCTACATATATAAATATAGATAAAAAGAGGGGTTATGAAAATTTACACATACAAAGGCATGTGATATAGGGGACCTTATTCAGATTCTCATTTTCTACACAAAGTATTTAGGGAATGAGTCTTACTAAGGGGTAAAGGTACCATCTCACTATTGATTTATACTTCTGAAAGAGATTTTCACCATTACTGATTGTGCATTGATTTATTTTCCAACAAGCCATTTCCCAATACCTATAACAACTCTACAATACCTATAGATGCCCAATGTAACATGCACCATCCCTCTCCGCATATGATACCTAAAAATTCTCACTATAACCCGCACCCCCTCCCCACATCAATACCTATAAACTTGGTTCAATTTAAAAATGCCCATCCACCCTTTAATATGAAACAATATATTGACTTCATTTTTTTGAATTTGAAACACCCCGTATGAATAAATGTGATTGGATATTGGCCAAAAAGTGAATCCATCATGATGAAGTGTTTCCAAATTACAATAAAATATAAGAATTGAAGCTACAATCCAAAAATGAAAAAAAAATTGGTTTATTTTGCACTACTCTAGTTATAGGAGTAAAAGCTAACTAGTGCACTAAAGTTTTTAAAACTCATTTATGACGTTATCCATGAACAAAATGAATGATCCCTACATATGAAATTGTTGTAATTCAAACAAATCCAAGGAAGCAAACTTTTCAAATTGATTATAAGAGATTGTTGCTGACTTTAGAAAGAGTTATTGCAATACTGGATTGCGTAATATGCAAGTGATCTTTGTCATGTATTTATCTAATATTGTATGTTCCAAGTTGTGATAATTAAAGTATGGGTTTTTTATATGTTGCAGTGTAGTGAGATGGTCATCTGATAGAATAAAAAATGTTAGTCCCAGATGCTTGCAGCAGTTGTGAAATGATTCAAAGTGGAGCAATGCTTTTTTATTTATTTTATTGTATCTTGGATTTGCAAAAAAATAAATTATTTCAATCACAAGTCAATTTTATAATCAAGAAAACACTTGAAAATTGTGGGGAATTCAAGGAAATTGCAATTGAATATAGTGGGAAAAAGAAGTCACCTGAATGTTGCTCTTGGAAAAAGTTTCTAACCTTTGTTTTGTGATATGCTCATTTACTATGTCAATGAAAGTTGGCATTCTAGTAGATGTTCCCCACCTATGGGGTCATGGTTTTACCAAGCTCCAACATGGTTGTTCCAACTTTCCATATAATTATATAAGTGTTTTTAACTGTCTTTAACAACTTCCTTCATAAGGCCAAATGGAAATCCATTAATTTGCTTAAATTAAAAAATAACAATAATTTGTTTTTCACTTAGTCACCAAATTCCAATTTACAACCTTAGTCACAAATAATTAATAAAGCTCATGCATGGGGGACATTACAAATATGAAAAAAAACTAACAACTACAATGTTTCTTTACTTTTATGGCCTCCAATTAGTCGATACAAAAGTTATCATGCCAAGTTGCACTTTGGTCTGTTTTATCCAACCACCTATAACTTACTTTCTAAAGCTATTTAATTTCGCATGCTTGTGTTGGTGGCGGTGTGCTTTTAGACAACCCACATTTTTCCTAAAATCTTGTAAGTTCTGATGGGATAATTATTACCATAAGCTACATAGACCATGTATTGACAAAAAAATATACATAATCCAACTCTATTTGTGGACGTTTTATATTTATGCAGAGTAAATATTCACCTATTGGTATACATAATGAATACAATAAAATGCATCTTAGCATGCAATACACAAATTCAAACATCCTTTCAATAGGAAACAAACATCTTTCTTTCATTTTATTGTGTTTTGTCTTCTTCTGCTAAATCTCTTCCAAGAGATATTGACACCAATCAAGGAAACATGCAATTTCCATGGATTCCATATTCAAAGTAAATGCACTTAAGCAAGTATTTCTTAGGAAATAGAAGACCAAGTAGAGTATAGGATGCATAAAAACTAGAAAGGCTATTGCCATTTCAATAATTTGAATTCGTGGCCTCTGTTCCATTAAATGTAGTTAACACTTTACAAAGAACTTTTGAAAACGTTCTTGATAAATGACAAAAATGGTAATCCTTTGGAACTTTCATCAAACCGTGGAAAGAAAATTAGATACTTTCAACAGATTCAATCTATAAATTAGAGTTGTATATTACCGATAAAATGCAACTCCAATGAAAATATGAAGATTGTAACCACTGCCTAGATTTTCTTACAATATTGCCCTATTGGTTTAAGAACTAACATGATATAGATTCAAAGAAATAAATTAAAGACTCATACCTTTTGATGTACCTTTGGATTTCTTTCAAGTTGCTCAAGACATACCAAAACAAATCCTCTCAATATGGAGAAAGGATAACCCTCTGAGGATACAAAGGTAGTGTCATATATGTTTGGATCTCTCATAAATACCATAAGGGTCTCATTACCTTGAGTGTAGTGAATATTATTCATTGGAAAATATGCTAGACAATTTGGAGAGGGAGGAAATATTTCTTCAAAAGAGGTGGGAGACTGGTCTCAATCTAACCTGAATTCCCTAACCATATGAGAAATTAAATTAAAAAGAGACCCATAACACCGTGAATTAACCTCCATTATTGGACACTCCACCCCACACTATTTTGGAAAAAGGTTGAGGAATGGATATTAATATTTCATGCCATTGACCACTTACACCTACATTTTACTCAACAATGGCCTCAATGCATCCACTAGAACTACCTAACAAGAGATTGATCTATACGAGTAGATGAAAGGGTCTTTCAGTCCCATTGGACTAGCCATAGATGGATCCAATAAAGTTGGGATGTATCCCTTCCTTGGAGAAACAAAACAACTCCATTGATCCCTCCTGACTCTACACAAATATACCCAAGAAATCTATTCATAATTTGCAAGTAATGACTATATATTTGCAATACTATGTGAAATGTGTCTGAGCGCATATAACATTGAAGTGTGAAACCCATGAATTAAAAATTCTAGCTTAATATCTCAATAGGATGAAACAAACCTTATATCCTAGCACCCATGCAATCAAGAGGCTCCTCTAGGATATCCACTCTAGGGTTCCCACTTGTTGAGGGTAAGAAGGAACCTTTCCTATAACTTCTGAAGCCCCAAAGGTTCTGGAGGGTAGCAATATATAAAATATAATATCTACTAATTTATATTTCAAGTCCATCTTTACATTGCTAGAGACTATATTTATACAATTTAAATTGTAACTTGTGCCTCTTCTAGAATCTCTTCTAACATAAAAACTTAAGCTTGATTGGAAGTTAGGGTTTTTGACTAGTCCAAAAACTAGTCTCAAATAGGCATTTTGGGTAAAACTGTTATATCTGGAGCTTGGGAGTTCCAAATTAAGTGATACCTATTGTACCAGAAATAATATGAACACAACTGGATTTGAACCCAAAATCCGACGACATCTGACGTCGGGTACGGATGTGTCAGATTGCAATGACAAAAAAGTATTGTACCTTCCGAAATATTTTAGAGTCGTCGAATTTCTGATGGATACAACATAGGTTTTTTGACGGCCCATTGACGTCAGTTGTGTTACGGTACTGGTGTCGAATATCCGACCATCATGTGTCGGATTTTTGCATAGCGTAGGTTTTTCGACGGTGCATTGACGTCGATCATGGTGTCGAATATCCGACAAGCATGTGTCGGATTTTTCAACGGTAACTATGTTTACGCCGTCGGATATTCGATGAGTGTGCGTTTATAAACATTCATGAAGCGAAGGATAGTTTTAGGAATTGTTTTATTCTTCAATGAGTGGTTCCGGGAATTTTTTTTTTCTTCGATAGACAGTTTGCAAGAAAACTTTTATTCTTCAAAAAACATTCGTTTGAGAAAATTGTGATGTGTGGAACTTGATTTTTTAAGATTGTTGATAGTATTCATTCACGAAGTTTGTTACAAAATGTCAAATAGAAATATTCCTGATCCAAAAGAAAACAATCAACAAATATTGCTTGTTAGACTATGGGATGCAGCGAAACGAAGGGGTGATGGAAAATGTTATTGTCCATGTACTCAATGTAGGGGATTTAAGAGGAGGAGAATATTGATCTCAACAGCCACAAAACATTGTAGGGAACATGGACACGCTGAGGGGGGAAATGAATATTGTCCATTTGTAGGTTTAGCATTATAAAGTTTTTTATATTCTTTGCTTTGGTAAATGTATGTAGTTTTTTAATATTTCCTATATTAATGTATATCTATTGATGTTTCCATGTATTTATAAAGGAAAGAAACCCGACGACATATCGTCCAGAGGAACTGCTTTCAGAACAAGTTCCCAATCAGGATCATGGACCATCTATGTTTAATGGAGAATAAGTGAATGATCATATTGAACAAGATGATCATACTGATAATGTAGTTGAAGATGATGGTACAAATACATTGATCCATGATTCATTTAATGTTAGAATGGATGATGACGACGACGATGATAATGAAAATGATGATGACTTTGATGATGTTCACGATATACCTCTTCTCGATAAGGCACATGAACCCCTTTATGAAGGATCCAAAACAAATCTTCTCTCTATTGTATTGTTGATAATGAACTTGAAGGTTATGAATGGTTTTTCAAATATATCAATCACACAAATGCTAAGGTCTGTAAAATAATCAATCACATATATAGGATTGTCATAAAGTTTATTTGTATTCCTCTAATAATTGTATTGTTAACTCATTATTGATCATCGTACGGATGAAGTGTGTTTCGTTAATATTATTTATTTATTACTTTAACTATATTTTTTTCGTAGCTTGATAACTGAATTTTTGTTACCACCATCAAATATCTTACCTCGCACATATCAAGATTTATCTACCATCATGAAAGAGATTGGAATGCATTATGAAGCAATTCATGCATGCCCCGATGACCATGTTATATATTATAATCATCATGAATTTGCAACAGAATGTTTGGAATGTCATATAAGTAGATATCGAACTGATCAAGTAACAAAAAAGGTTCCTCAGAAGGTTCTTCGTTATATTCCCATCATTCCACATTTGCAACGAATGTTCAGGTGTAAAAACATAGCGCAATTTATGGATTTCCATGCCAGGAACAAAAGTCAAGATGATGTTATTTGAATTCCTGTAGATGGTTCTTCTTTTATAGATATGGAGGAAAAATGACCTCACTTTAAAGAAGAACCACGTAATCTTAGGATTTCTTTGGCAGCATATGGTGTTAATCCATTTGCACAGATGAAATCCATTTACACTGTGTGGCCTATTTTTGTTATCAACAACAACATTCCTCCATGGTTGTCAATAAAGAGGGAGCACATAATGTTGTCAATGATTATTCCTGGTATTTTCTGTCTACAACTGTTTTATTTCTAATGTAGTAGTGGCATGTCATTTGTCGTATTAGGTTTCTGTTGGGGCCCCAAAATTCGCAGGCAACAACAGTAAGGGATTCTCCCCAATCAACATTCCCACTAGCCCGTTAACTGTTTGGTATAGGGAATCTGTCCGGTTTACGGTCTGGCTACCGTAGGTCAAAGTAACAAAACAAAGGCTTTACCGGTTACGGCCCAGTCCACCGAGTCTTTTGTATTTTTTGACTTAAAATATGATATGTAAGTGCCTAATTAACCATGCAGGGTGCTAAAGATGCAAGGAACAGTCACAATGTGATGCGCAGGTTCTTACCTCTCGTCTTAAGGTTCACAAGCACTCAAAACACATACAACACGAAAATAAAATAACCACCTAAACTATCCCTAGGGAGCAGAGTTATCATTCATTGGCGAGTAATACATTTTGTACGTGCATTATGAAGAGTTACAGATAGCTGATACTTCATTCAAGACACATGAACAATTACAGATATTTCAACAACCAGATAGCCGATTATTTTTTGAACAACCTTTATTACTCACAGTGGAAAACATCCTAAAAGAAACTGAAGAACATTCAACAAGAACATAGGTTCAGGAAGTTAAATACTCTCACAGTAAATGAAACACAGCTGAAAACAAAATAGTTCCTCTTCAACATTATTCATTTAGTCGCATTGATACATTCCACATTTCACTCTCTCCAGCAGGCAAAAGTTGCACTTTCTGACTGTAAAACGAAGTAGTTCCTCTTACAAGCAAAAGAGTTTACAAATTTTCTCAGGGAAAAAACCCCTGTAACTTCTCCCTTTACAGTATTTAAACAAAACAGTAAATCGTTTGGGTCTCCCCCCAACGCATGACCTTTCGGTTTCCCGAGCGTTTCGTATTTTTTTGAGTTGTCTGTATGCACTCATGATTCTTTTTAGTAACGGGCCAGCAGTCAGGTTCGTGCCTTTAGCGTTATTGACTTTGTCTTCTGCTTCGAGGGCCCTTTTAGTGATCTGATCGGTGTCGTTTCGATTTTTTCTAAACTGTTCTTCTATGTCTTCACGCATCAGCTCCTTACTCACACCTGCAATTAACCCACGTGTATTATCCATTTGGGACTGTGCTATGAAACAGAGCGGTGGATTATACAAACTGAAATGACTTCTCCACAAAACAAATGGCCTGGTGCACCACGGTGGAAGTCAGAAGGATACTGACATCGGAAGTCAAAGGCTTGGCTCAGCCGCAACGCGGAAGGAAAAGAAGACTAATAGGTGCGGTTCAAAGCTGTGGGCGAGAAAACTCTATCGGAGATCGGGTGACTTTGACGTTGGACGCTAAAAGGATTTCCCAGCCGTAACGACGGAAAGACAAGCGCTGAAATGATGCGAAACGCGGGCGGGGGAGGGCTTAATCGAATGTTGGAAGACATTCGAATCGGAAGCCCAATAGCTTTCCCAGCTGCAACAGTGGAAGGGTAAAAGCTACGGGCAAGTGATTGAAGACAAATACGAATCGGACGTCGGAGCGATTTGGACTTCGGACGCTAAACCGTTTTGGGAGTCGCAACGGTGGAGGCAAAAAGAACAAAAGTAGCCTATTTAATAGAAAAATTAAGTGTTTGAAAGCCTTTAAAAATCAACAACAGTCAAGGACCATTTCATTTTCAAAACGACGGCTTATCAAAGACAATTGGCAAAACTAAACCCAACTATGCGACCCGCTACAAGAATTCAAGCGCAAACAAATTCTAGGAACAGACTGTATATAAATTGTTCAAACATCTAGACTTAAAGCATGACCAACGACACCTCAAGGATGAAACAACCTGAAGCGATATTCAATTATGAGGAGGGGCCCAAAATTTAAGATATTTGGGGAGAAAAGTTGCAGTAGCAACAACTGGAGATCACCTGGTGAACCTAGATCTCTGGGCAATTAATCTTTGAGTGATAGACTGTTTAACAACAAATGCATCCTTTTGAATTCTTCCAGCCATCTAGATTTCTCGAATGCCGGCAGTGTGTACCTTCAATCATTGACAATAGTCCAATTTGGGAAAGTGGAAACCAAGATTTTCAAGTCCAGATAACTCTGTCGAGGCCAGAAGATGAGTTTCATTATTACCTTGTCTTCAGGTGGCTGATAGATTTCGACACCACAGGATTGTAGCATATGGTAAACAGAAATATTCGTTTGTTCCTCATTCCCATGCCATTTTAGCACTTTTTGTACTTTTGGACTTTTGTCCCTTTTCTTATGAGTCCTCCTACATGCCCTGTCTTACTGAATTTTATTTCAGGATCCTCTATCCCATAGTGTCCTTTTGTGTGAGTGGTATACTTTAAGTTTCAGCTCACGGACGGAGAGGATCTTTAGGCAACTTAGTACTCATGATTCAGCATCTGCTTTGATTTATGATGTTTTCCTAGGAGTTTTTTTTTTTACTCTTTATTTTCCTATTGGCATTCATTTCTTGGCATGGGATCATTTATATTTAATATACTGTTCACCTTGCTCTTTTCCATGGGTCCTCGGCTGTCACTCCTTAGGACACTTTAAGTGTGACGTGGATGGAGCCCCAACATAACATTCCAGACTCTCTGAATCCGGTTTATTACACAGGGATTAAGCAGGACTTCAATGCACACAGAATTATTCAAGAAAACGACTAAACTGGAAGAAAATATTTAATATAAATAGCAACCCACAGTTTGATCACTAAATTGTTCATCACTCCCAAAAATTCTGATGTTCCCCATGCAACTGCAGGTTCGTCCCCTTTATTGAAAACAAGAAAAAAAATCAAACTAAAGCAAACCGAAAAACATGACTCAAAAGACTACTAGACGGATTATTTATACACAAGACAGAAGAAATCAAACAACTCAGGCAAAATAAGGCTTGAGAACCAAACCATTTACTAGCAGGTTCTCCTCCCACCCCTGCAAATCTTGCAACTTATAAGTAGAAGGACCAAGCTTAGCGGCAATCTGAAAAGGACCTACCCACAATTGCTGGAATTTGGTATGCTTTCCCTTCTCATCATGGGGGTGGTCCCATTTGAGGACTAAGTCTCCTACTTCAAAGTCTTTTGTCCCAGTTTTATGCTTGTCAAACCATCTCTTAACTGACTCTTGTTGTTGTTTAAAGCGTTCTTTGGCTTTAGATCTAGCCTTTTCTGCTTTCAGGAGATTATATATTCTTATTTGTAAAACTTCATCATCAGACCCTCTAGACTCTTGAGCTAGTATGGAATATGGTAGCATGATATTGGGAGGAAGGATGGCTTCTTTACCATAGACAAGGGTATAAGGTGACACTCCTATTGCAGACTTGAGGGTGACTCTATCGGCCCACATGGAGTTTGGTAGTGCTGATTGCCAACTCCTTAGGTTTTCTATTACAGTCTTCTTTAGGATTCTAATCAGGTTTTTATTAGAGGATTTAGTCAGGCCATTCCCTTGTGGATAGTAGTTAGCAGAATAATGCAATTTTATTCCTTTATCATGAGCAAAAGCAGTTAATTTAATTGATGAAAAGTATTTAGCATTATCAAAAACTAACGAAACTGGAACTCCAAACCTGGTCATGATGTGGTCTTGTAAGAAGCTGATGACTTCGTCTTCATTTATCTTGCGCAGCGGAATAGCTTCGAACCAACGAGTGAAATAATCTGTAGCGGTCAGAATGTAATTGTGTTGGAGAGAAGAATTCGGTTTTATTTCTCCAATAATATCCAATCCCCATTGCTTGAATGGTTCCGTGATCATCACAGGCTTTAGGGGTGCTACTGCTTTAGGTTGTCTCCCACCACACCTTTGGCAGATGTCACATCTTCTGACATGTGCATGTGCATCTTTAAAGAGTGTAGGCCAATAATAACCTGCCCTGAGGATTTTGTGGGCTGTAGTGTCTCCTGAATAATGTCCCCCAGCAGGCCCGTCATGCAACTCTGTCATTACTTTCTTCACATCTTCCTTTTCTAGGCATCTAAGAAGAACCCTGTCATAATTATTTCTGAACAATACCGCTTCAACAATTTGATAAGATGATGATTTAAGATGTAGCGCTCTTCTTTGCTTGGAATTCCAATGTTCTGGTAACAGCCCTGCCTACAAGTAATGCACGAGGTCTCTGTACCAAGACTCGGGAGCGGTGAATAAAGGACATACATCCATTACCTGTAACTCGGCCTCGTCCTCCCAGGCTTGTTCTTCATAGTTCCCACTTTTAGTCATCAGTTTGCACAACCCTTGACCTTTCACTATAGAAGCTGGCTTGAATTCAAGGTCGTACTCTTGAAGAGCTGTTACCCAGTTACCCATTCTTTATCCTAACTCTTTCTGAATGAGAAGGGATCTTACAGCTGGGTAGGGGACTATTACCTTGGTTCGATTCTTCAAAATATAAGGTCTGAATTGCTTTACTGCCTTAAATACTGCGTAAGCTTGCTTATCAACGGCTGGGTAGTTTAATTCAGCCCCTTGCAGACCAGTGGTCATGAAGGATATTGGGAATTCATCCCCCCCTTCTTCTTTTTGGGTGAGCATGACTGCCAGTGAATCATCGGATGCAAATGTATACAGAATAAAATCTTTGTCAAAGTCTGGGATTTTCAAGGAGGGTGCATGTGCAACAGAAGTTTTAATTTTGCTGAAAGCATTCTTCTCAAGTTCAGTCCACTTGAATTGTGCATTCTGCTTGACCATCTGCTGCATCGGCTTAACAATCTAAGCAAAATCAGGGACAAATCTTTGCACGAAGTTTATAGTGCCCATAAAAGACTGCATCCCTTTCTTATTATGGGGCAAGGGGATTTTCTCAATGGGTTTGACTCTTTCTGGATCAATAGAAATTCCTGTCTTTGAAACTATGTGACCCAGCAACTTGCCCTCTGTGACAGCAACCACACACTTTTTAGGATTGAGGGAAATGCCATATTTTCGACAACGTTCAAAAATTTGCTTTAAGTGAAATGCGTGCTCTTCTCTTTTCTTTGAGAATATTGTAATTTCGTCAAGGTACAATACAACACTTCGTCCAATCAATACGCAAAAATCTATGTCCATAGCCCTCTGAAATGTTGCTCCAGCATTTATCAGCCCAAAGGGCATTCTTTTGTAGGTAAAGGTTCCCCATTTGGTTCTGAACGTTGTCTTCAATCTATCTTCTTCGGCTACCAATACTTGATTGTAGCCAGAGAAACCGTCTAATAATGAAAACAATTCAGAACTAGAGACCATTTGCAGCAATTGTTCCATGGGCGGCACAGGGTAGTTATCCTTCTTGGAAGCACGATTCAAGTTCCTAAAGTCCACGCAGAGTCTGATTTGTCCAGACTTTTTCCTTACTGGTACCAGATTTGATACCCACTCAGAGTGTCTGACTTTGAAGATGATTCTAGCGTCCAATAACTTCTTCACTTCACTTTGAATCAGTGGTTCCAATTTCAGATGCATTTTCCTCAAAGGTTGCTGATATGGATTGATGCCTGCTTTAATGGGGATGACATGCTTGATGATGCTGGTGTCATACGTTTTTAAATCTTCGTATGTCCATGCGAAAACATCTTTATATTGTTTAAATAGACTGATGAATTTGTCTCTTTCTGTTGGAGAAAAGCATTTTCCGAGATTCACGAACTTAGGATTTGTTTTAGTCCCTAAATTAATCAGTTCAAACTGCAGAGATGAGCTGTGGGTCTTCACGTTGGGTGGTCCTCTGAATTTTTCATTTAAATCGAACATTTTTTCCAACGTTCTGACTCCTTTAGGAATGAAATTATCGTATTTCATCTCAGCCTAATGCTCTTCATTGTCTATGATCGCTCCTTTAAACACCTCATCATTTGTTAAACATTCTATGATCTGCTGGTCATCATCAAACACTCGTAGGTTCGTAATCATATCAGGTACAGAGGGCTTGAAAAGAAGTTCGACAGAACATCGATTATTAGTGGGTATGAGTCTAGCGGCTGATGTGGCCAATAGATCAGCAGCTGGGTTTTTTATTCTTGGAATTGAAATAATGTTAAATGCATTAAAATATTTCAGCAAATCCCATACCTCATTCTAGTAAGCTTTTAAGTGAGGAGATATACAATGTATCTGATTCCGGATTTGTTTCACAATAATTTCAGAATCCCCAAAAACTTTTAGATTACTTACCTTTAATTCAATTGCCTTCTTTAGTCCCTGCACCAGTGCTTCGTATTCAGCTGTATTATTAGTACACTCAAACTCTAGTCTACATGAAAGGAAATGTTTATTCTTCTGTGGGTCAATCAGGACACAGCTAGCCCCTGACCCTTCTAATGTCTTGGAGCCATCAAAAAATAAAGTCCAAAAAATACTAACTACTGAAAATGAATCTACTCCTACTGCTAAGTCTACTATTTTACAGTCAATCTCATCAGCCTGTGAAAATCGAAGGATATCAGGCTGGGTATGAGATGTGTTGCTGGCTTCTTCTGCTTGGTAATTACCTGGTTCCAACTCAAAAAAATAGTTTCCCAATACAAAATCCACTGGTACATTCTTCTCTTCCAGTTGAGTAACATTATACTTCATGTGAGGTTCTCTTAAAATCTTGATCTGGTTCGGACTTCCTTTGTATGGAAACCACATATGCGACCAATCTGAAGTGAAATATCCATTTAATTTGGCCGACCAATCTCTGCTCAGGACGAGACCGTAAGCATCTGGTATATTAGCCACCACGATATTAATAACTTGGAAAACTTTGTCATTAGATGCCAGACGGACTAGGACATCCTCCAGCTCGCCAATTACTTTTATATCTGTTTTGTCCAATTGAACTACTCTCCACGGGGATGGCTTAGGCTTCCCATTGATTCTTTTACAGACAGATATCGGCATGACATTAACAGTTGCCCCTGAATCTACCAAGCAATTATGTACGTTGTAGTTAAAGATTTAAAAATTAAGGAGGAAAGGTGGATGCTTGTGCTTGGACTTACCTCCACTGCTGGTCTCTCCAATCTCTTCTTCTTCTTTTGGTTGATTGTTAGTGGGTGTCTTTTCATCTGATGCTTCAAGGGCTCTCAACAGCCTTTCTTTTTGCTGTGGCACTTTGCACATTTTGAATAGTGGAACATTCGCCTTTATCTTCTTTAAATCCTCCACAATGTCATAATCCATCTGCTGTTCCGTGGGATGAGGCCTATCAGCATTCTCATTATCTTCATTTGGCTTGGCCGTTGTATCATTATGTCTAGGATTTTGGCCGGTAATAGTGAACTCTGGAATTTTATCAGCCAAAGATTTGTCTTTAAATCTCTTCTTAACATTTCTCTGCAGCCTCTTAATCTTTGGGAGTATAAGACTGTCTTCCTTAACCGTCCCTTGGCTCCTCGTGGCTACGTTGGTTTCCATAACGTCTTTGTACCCCCGAGTCATTTCTTCTTCAGCATCAAACAACGAGACAGAATTCCATAAAGCCATGGTTTCCTCTTCCTGCTCTTTAGTGGAAGTAGAAGTAGAAGTATCTTTTCTTTCTTCTTCTCCCTCTTCTGTTAATCTAGAATCTAACAGTTGATTCATGACCAACGTCATCGAATTAATCCATTGAGGACAATTCTTTTCAGAGTGTGGCTGTTGGTGGAAAGTGCAAAAATTGTCCAAGCCTACCTCTGTTAAATTCATAGATGCAGCATTGTGAGGAGGAGGTTGAGACTGATGGTTATCCTCTCTTTTCTTATAATATGGCTTATAAATTTTTTGTGCTTCCTTTTCTTTCTCCATATCTATGATTTTTTTGGAAAGTTTCTGCATCATGTTGGCCATGTTTTCCAAATCTGGAGACTTTTCTTCCTTAGGCTTAGTAAACAATAAGGTTTTTCTTCTGGTACCTTTCTCTCCAGATTGTTCTGGATAGTCTTCAATGCTCTCTATTTCAGCTTCCACCACTTCTGCTTCTTCATAGGTTTCTGTCAAAGTAGGCTTGGTCCTGCCTTTTGAAAACATGGCCAGATCAGGGCCTAAAGCTGAAGTATAATATTCAATCAGAAATTTGTCTAAAGGCCTATCCGTTTCAGAGAAATTCTTGAGATAGGCTGCAAACCTTTATGTGAAACTGTGCACCTTTTCTTTTCTTTCTTTCTTCAATGCGCACAGCCCTTTCATGAGAGCCGCATGAGTTTTCTGAGTTGCATACTTACTTCTGAAAATTCTTTCGAAGGTATCCCAATCAGGGATAGAGTTAGCAGGCAACCCAAAGTACCATGATGCTGCAGCTCCTTTAAGGGTATGCGGGAACAGTCTGCAGACTACATCTTCATGCTCCCCAGCCCTCAATCCTTCTATTGCCAAGTAAAAACTCTGTAGATGATCATCTACTAGTATCTTCTCATTGGGGTCGAATTTAGGCAGCAATTTTTCAAAGGATTGAGGCAAATCATGTAATGGAGGGGTTAGGTTTAAGGGTGATCTGGCTCTCCATGCAGGTGGCGGATTTGGTGGGTTAGGTGGTTGGTTTGCGTTTACACCAGCCATGAGTCTGGGTGGAGAGTGAGGAGGTGAACCAACGGGAGTGTGAGCAGGAGAACTGTGAGGGGTTTCTGGGCCTTCTTGATTCAAAGGTAGCACAACTTCCTGTAAGGCTGTTTCTACCAGCTCTTCCCAGTCTCCAACCAATAATGAGCCTTCCGTTTCAGGATGATCCTTCTTTTTATACTCTCTTCTGGGCAGTTCAGGGATGATTGGAAATCCTCCAATCTTCTTCACATATGCCTTGGTGTGTCTTCTCAGATCATTAACAATTTTGTTGTCAACAGAATATAGATGTTCTCTTTCTTCCAAAATTGGATTATGAAACCCACTGCTTTCAGACTTGTTACCGGTGAAATATTCTCGGGAAAACAGGTTTCCTCGGCCATCCATACACTGGCGGCCCTCCTTCTAGCACCAAAACTGTTGGGGCCCTGAAATTCGCAGGCAACAACAGTAAGGGATTCTCCCCAATCAACGTTCCCAACTAGCGCATTGACTGTTTGGTATAGGGAATCCGTCCGGTTTACGGTCCGGCTACCGTAGGTCAAAGTAACAAAACAAAGGCTTTACCGGTTACGGCCCGGTCCACCGAGTTTTTTGTATTTTTGACTTAAAATATGATATGCAAGTGCCTAATTAACCATGCAGGGTGCTAAAGATGCAAGGAACAGTCACAATGTGATGCGCAGGTTCTTACCTCTCGTCTTAAGGTTCACAAGCACCCAAAACACATACAACACGAAAATAAAATAACCACCTAAACTATCCCTAGGGAGTAGAGTTATCATTCATTGGTGAGTAATACATTTTGTACGTGCATTATGAAGAGTTACAGATAGCTGATACTTCATTTAAGACACATGAACAATTACAGATATTTAAACAACCAGATAGCCAATTATTTTTTGAACAACCTTTATTACTCACAGTGGAAAACATCCCAAAAGATACCGAAGAACATTCAACAAGAACATAGGTTCAGGAAGTTAAATACTCTCACAGTAAATGAAACACAACTGAAAATGAAATAGTTCCTCTTCAACATTATTCATTTAGTCGCATTGATACATTTCACATTTCGCTTTCTCCAGCAGGAAAAAGTTGTACTTTCTGACTGTAAAATGAAGTAGTTCCTCTTACAAGCAAAAGAGTTTACAAATTTTCTCAGGGAAAAAGCCCCTGTAACTTCTCCCTTTACAGTATTTAAACAAAACAGTAAATCATTTGGGTCTCCCCCCAATGCATGACCTTTCGGTTTCCCCAGCGTTTCGTATTTTTCTGAGTTATCTGTATGCACTCATGATTCTTTTTAGTAATGGGCCAGCAGTTAGGTTCATGCCTTTAGCGTTATTGACTTTGTCTTCTGCTTCGAGGGCCCTTTTAGTGATCTGGTCGGTGTCGTTTCGATTTTTTCTAAACTGTTCTTCTATGTCTTCACGCATCAGCTCCTTACGCACACCTGCAATTAACCCACGTGTATTATCCATTTGGGACTGTGCTATGAAACAGAGCGACGGATTATACAAACTGAAATGACTTCTCCACAAAACAAATGGCCTGGTGCACCACGACGGAAGTCGGAAGGATACTGACATCGGAAGTCAAAGGCTTGGCTCAGCCGCAATGGCGGAAGGAAAAGAAGACTAATAGGCGCGATTCAAAGCTGTGGGCGAGAAAACTCCATCGGAGATCAGGTGACTTTGATGTTGGACGCTAAAAGGACTTCCCAGCCGTAACGACGGAAAGACAAGCACTGAAATGATGAAAAACACGGGCGGGAGAGGGCTTAATTGGACGTCGAAAGACATTCGAATCGGAAGCCCAATAGCTTTCCCAGCCGTAATGGCGGAAGGGTAAAAGCTACGGGCAAGCGATTGAAGACAAATACGAATTGGACGTCGGAGCGATTTGGACTTTGGACGCTAAACCATTTTGGGAGCCGCAACGGCAGAGGGAAAAAGAACAAAAGTAGCCGATTTAACAGAAAAATTAAGTGTTCGAAAGCCTTTAAAAATCAACAATAGTCAACAACCATTTCATTTTCAAAACGACGGCTTATCAAAGACAATTGGAAAAACTAAACCTAACTATGCGACCCGCTGCAAGAATTCAAGCGCAAACAAATTCTGGGAACAGACTGTATATAAATTGTTCAAACATCCAGACTTAAAGCATGACCGATGACACCTCAAGGATGAAACAACCTGAAGCGATATTCAATTATGAGGAGGGGCCCAAAATTTAAGAGATTTGGGGAGAAAAGTTGCAGCAGCAGCAGTTTCCTAATTTCATTTGTATATTTCTGTATTTTAATTACTCTTGTGTGCAGTTTATATATCTTAATGGTTCTCATAATTATATATTTTATATGTACTTCAAATCAATTAGGTAAGTTCCAAGTAAAATATATGAATGTATATATCGAGCCTCTTATAGATGAGCTACTGAAGTTATGGAATGGAATCACTATGTATGACGTATCTAGACCAATACAGTAAAGGAAATTTCAATTCCATGCAATGGTTGTATGGACAATACACGATGCCCCTGGGTTAACCCAATTTTGTGATTTGTATTTTTTAGTTCCACTTTAATTGCATTTAATTATATGAAGTAGTTAATATGGTTTATATATAATTATAATTGACATATAGATTCCATATCTATATATTGTAGGTCTTCAGACAAAGGGTAAATTTGCATGTCCAGTTTATGGACCTAAGATCAAATCTCGTCACTCGAAAAGCTTAAGAAAGGAGGTGTTTGATGAGTATAGGCATTTCCTCTCTAAGAATCATAGGTATAGAAAAACCAAAAAAAATCTTTTCAATGGGAAGCAGGAGACTGCATTAAAACCACCGAGAATGACACCTCACATTTGGAAGATTCAATACAATAGAAATCGTCATCATGGTACTTATGGATCATCGTATATGAATTGTTATGTATTTTAATTTTTATTCTGAGTTGTTTACTGCAGAGGCCATATTTTATTTATGATGTAATTTATTTATAAACTAATATTCATGATGTCCATCTTGATCATGAAGGCATTAATGGGCTTCCATGAGGAATGAAAAGTTATCCTATACAATTCAGCAGGTTGCCCTACTATGAGCACCTACAAATTGCTCATTTGTTTGATACAATGCATATTGGAAAGAATGTGACTAAAACATTATGGCGACTACTGGATCTAAGGAGGGAGAAATATAAAGTTGTGAAATCTTGCAAAGACATTCAAGAAAGCAACCATGCAATGAAATACGTCATCCAATTTCATAGCAATGGAGACCAAGTTAATATAAACTAAATTCCATGGATGTTTATAGAGCAGCAAAACAACGTTGTCAAAGAAGTAATGCAGAAAATTAAAATTCCCATTGGATTTTGTGCGAACTTGAAGAATATAATAACAAAAAAATGTGATTTTGCAGGGGTCAAAACACATGATTGGCACATCTTCATCAAAGTAATTATTATTGTTATGTCCATATAATTTTTTTTTTCATTTTATTGCATACTTTTTTTTTCTTGTTTGTATACTCTTTGTTTAATAAATGGCGTGGGTTGTATATTGATACAGTAGGTTCTACCTCTCTCTCTCTCTCCCGGAAAACTTTGACAACAACGTCAAACAAGTTATATATAATCTTGGTAAATACATGAGGTAACTAGCGATTAGTTGTTTTTTCTTAGTGTTTATTTAATTCTCCATATAATTATATTTGTTTTTCTGTGCACTATTTCATGATATGTAATTAAATGTTTTCTTTTTGTTGAATATCGTTATTGGTTTGTGTCACTTGTACATGGTTGACATCTAAAGAAGTCTATAAAGAAAATATAAAGTATTGGAGGAGAGAAATTCCTCGTCTCATGTGTGAAATGCAGAAGCATCTACCTTCCGCATTTTTCAATGCACAGGAACACTACCTCATACACCAAGTTGAGGAGATTAATATGTGTGGACCTGTGCACTCAAGGTCCATGTGGATGGTTGAGAGGCACTTGAAATTTATGAAGGGTTTGGTGAGACAACGAGCACATCCTGAGGGTTCTATGTAGGAAGGATATACGGTATACCAAAACATGTTTTATGTCGATGAATATCTTCCTTTTTTAGCGTTAAAGCTAAATTTATGTCGCATTTGTGATCAGGACTCCAATCACAAAATTGAAGGGGAGCAACTGAAGGGGAAAGGTAGATCGAGGAAGGTGAAAGGTAATTATTAGCTAGTGGATGTTTATAAGATCGTTCATATTCTAATTGCATTTTCTAGTTATTGCATCAATTAAGAGCATATAATACTTTGTTCAAAAAATTTACACATGTCTTTCATTTTAATGATTATTGTCATCAAGCAGTTGGTCGAGAATGGGATGAAATTCATTTATACATCACAAACAATCTTGATTGGATGAAGGTATGGATTGAATGATGCGAACAATCGGGTCATGAAATATCATGGGAAGGTGTTGCTTCATTGGTAAAAGGAGCACATCGTAATGGAGATGGTAATCTTATAGAAAGGGAAATCGATTTAGCACATGGTTTAAAAGACAAAATGGCAAGCATATTAATCAATCACTCTAAATCTTTTATGTTGCAAATTACATTTTGACGTACATGTTGATCTTTTCCATGTATTGTTGCATAACTATTGAATCGTTGTGTAATCTTTTCGTGTATTGCTTATTGCAAGTAAAACACCATGAGGCTATGGTCTGCAATGGTTCTAGATATCGCATCAAAAAATTGGATGAAACAAAGGAAACATCATATTTTGGGATATCTGTAGTTTTTGAGGTGACCAATGTTTCATCTAGAAGTGAAAGACATCTAGAACTCTCAGAAAATCGATACTATGGGTCTTTGGAAGATATTATACAGTGTGACTTTATATCATTCAAGGTGGTTCTATTCGTTGTCAAATGGTACAGGTTACGATTGAATCAACGTGATCCCGATAGAACTATTGTTGAACATGATAATGGATTTACCATGGTAAATACAAGGTTTTTTTTATCCAGGAATAGATCCCTATGTTCTTCCAAACCAATGTGAACAGGTATTTTACTCGGAGGTTCCAGGTAAAGCGGGCTGGTCATTTGTTGTGAGACACGATCCAAGGGGAAGGCCGGTAAATTATAACCTAGACGATGATAATGAAGAGGGTTATCTAGAAGAAGAAGACGACAATGAAGAGCATGATCAACATGAGTTAGATGATGATGATGATCCAACAGAAGATGTCCAAGAATTAGTTGAATCAGATGATGCAGTAGACAATGTCCATGAATATTATACCGATGATGACACGATGAGTGTAACTGACTTAGATGACGATGATGATATGGCTAATCCTTACAATGTTGAATATGGATTTGATGATACAGATGATGACTTGGATGAAGAAGATGATGACGTGGATGAAGAAGACGATGAAATATATTGAAAGGTAAATATTTAATTAGACCTATTCTTTTATCTTATTTTTTTTTAAAAGAGTTACTAACATCATCATAATCACCATCATCTTCATCATCATCATGTTGATCATCATCGTCACTATCACTATCATCATCATCATCACCACTAACATATTATTTGAATGTTTTATTTAGCTGTTGAATGATTGAATGGTTTAATGAATGATTTAATGAAAGCTTCTTTCAGTTATTGAGTGAAATAATTTGCATTAAATTGCTATTTGCAAGTTCATGAATTGGGCTTGGGAATTGAGAGTGATGTGAGGGGGGGGGCAGGGGCCATAAGAGTTTCCACCTTCACGTGGTTGGTCATGTTTAGCAGAGAATAGTAAAATATTCTCGAAACGGAGAGGAGCTCAATGAATGGTAAGGAAGAATACATTAAAAACAGTTATTTCTATAACTTTAGTGTTTAATTTTCACTAATGCTATTTGAATCCTCTAATAAAACTTGTTACAGATAGCGTTGAGATACATGTTCATACTTAAGAGGTGAGAAATGGCATTTTGATGTGATCGATGGCCTTATATACATAGTGTTTTTGGTTATCCATGTTTTATCAGGTGATCTGCATATGTTTTGTGGATTCACTTAATGGTACAAATACATTGAGGGAAATGCTTCGAGGGAAAAGTACTTGGTTATGACCCAAGAGGGGCACACATAGAGTTAATATATATTATATCACCCCAACAGGCACATTTATGCAATAAAATGTATATGTAACATTGTTAGACCTAATAAAGGACCTACATGTGTAATATGAACACATATTCATACAAGTCATATAATTACTCTCGAGGGAAACAATGAATACATACTTATATGTCATATAATTACTCTTGAGGGAAACATGTGATTTGGATATAGGAATGCATTGGAGTATTTGAATGTTTTATTCTTTAAGTAGTTATTGTATAACTTATTTGAATCATCTATCTTGAAGTTGTATCCTGAGTTTACATTTGATGCACATGGTGTATACCCTTTGGTATGTTATGTTGTTTTAACTATTTGGGACACAATAACAGCCAATCAAATTATTCTCATTGAACAAATGTAGGACAAAGTGTTCATATTTGTTGAATGTAGTTTTGATGAGTAAAACTAGTGGAATTATTCAAATGAAATTTTGATGAGTAAAACTAGTGGAATTAGTCAATGTTAACAATTGTGGCAGATTGTTCATATTTGTTTGATGTAATCTTGATAAAATCCATTTTATAGAAGCTCGACTCTACAATAGAATTTGGCAATAATTTTAATTATTTATTTTATTATTTAAATCAAGGTTATTTCCATTAACATATTTTTATTTATTATTTAAAATGTAGAAATACTAAATCAAGGTTATTTCCATTAACATATTTCTATTTTTTATATTAAATGTAGAAATATAAATTAAACAAATATTGCTTATACTTTTAAATTCAATATATGCTTATTTGTTTTTTCCTTGGGAAAAAAAGCATAATTTCATTACATCTTTTGAGAACAAAATTACATTTTGTAGATACACTGCTTGTGTATTCAGAAAGTACTATAAAGGTCCATACAAAGAGTACAAAATAAGGGACAAATACAGTCCCTGCTACCCACATATATAAAAAAAAATGGATATATCAAGTTATATCCACATACTGAAATATGTCCAAAAATAAATATCATAAATAGGTAACTGTTGTCATATCTCACTTAGGATGTATAGAGTGTTGATATAACCTGTTATATATTAAATAGTTTAGAAAAAACATAGCAAAAAAATGTAATATGAGCTTCCCCGATCATTCCTTCAAGGGATGATGATAATATTCATGAATGAGCTCCCCGCGGTGTTCTCTGATATGCCATTGACCCATTGCCAATAGCAAGTCCGCCATGTCATAGAATTCTGCACTGCTGAGTCCCTTTAATCCAATTGATAACAATTAAATAAATAAGGCTTATATTTTCAATTTTATGAAAAGAAATAAATAAACAAAAAAACATTTTCCAGATGCTAGCTTAAAATTGACATTTCAATTTTATTACAATGATTGAAAAAAATTTAAAATATTATTTCTAATTTGAGCATTTCAGTTTTATTCTTTTCTTTTATTTTGATTGATTTGTGTTCCAAGTCTTTTTTTTCTCCATAGGAAAAAAAGCTGAAAATTTTATTAAAATCCAGACAAGTCTGTACAAAATTGTATGCAGATGCATACCATTGCTTATACAACCAACATGCTGTAACAACCATTATTCCACAAGGAAACAATTTACCATATGATCATATCTATCCCAAGAGCCTATGCCAGAAAAGAGCTAGATATGAGTGCTCTAATGTTGTTGTTTATGTTACCCCTGATACTTTTGATAGTTCCAAAAATGAGCTAGGCCTATAGCCTATGCTCCTTTTGCTAAGCGGAGAATAGAGCTGAAAAAAGTAGAGTTTACGAGAGGTATGTAGATATGTGTGTCCAAAATATTCAAACAAGTTACCTTATAGGAAAGGCTTCCGCAAAAGTTCTATGGTAAAACTCATAGAATTCCTCGTCTTTATGTTCAAAAAATTAACAGGGCTTGTTCATCATGTGTCTTTTTGTTTTTTACCCATTCCTTTAGCAGCTTCTTAACTCGAGCCAAATTTTGCACAAAATGTGTTGCAGCATTTGATCTGTCTTCTGCTCCATAAGGGGTGCAGTTTGATTGTATGAGCTCAAGTACCTCCTCATGCTTAAGCCAGGCTACACCAAATTTAAATGCAAGGCTGGTTTTTGAGGGTTTCTTGATACTTCTAGGTAGATGGGCTGATGATCTGAGTCCCCTCCTGAGTCTACCCATTCCATGAACTACAGATCATACTCCAGTAAACTTCCCCCCACCAAAAATCTATATAGTCTTTTTGCAATTCGGTCTTTCCCTGTTCTTCTGTTTGTCCAACTTAACTTGAGCTTCTGAGGATCCAAGACCACCAACTTAAGGCTCTGTAACAGGTTTTGGAAGAAAGCTGCCAGGGGATCCACTCTTGCATTTGGACCCCAGATCTCATGGGCCGCAATGGTGAAATTAAGGCCCCCCCCGATAATCACATTCTCCTTTTCTAGAAATTGAGAGGCTTGTACTGACTCCCAGAAATCCACTCGACCATTATAAGGCCCATAGATGTTTATAAGGTTGAGGTGTAGGTTTGCTTCTTCTTTGAAAAGTCCCATCCCCATTCCAAAGGAGGCTCCCCATGAGTTTTCACAGTGCAACATGGTAGGGTTCAATGCAATTGCTAAACCTCTTGAGTGACCTTTTGCACTCAAGACCAGAAAGGTGAAACTTCTTGAAATAGAGGACAAAACCCTAGATACCTCCTCTTCAGTGCCTAGGGTTTCCTATAGTAGAATGATATCAGTTTCTGCACATGTATCACTCTTTTTAGGGCAAGTTTTTTCTGGGTACTTGCCAGACCCTTGCAGTTGAGAGATAGGAATCTCATTTGGGATCCCCTTCAAGGGTTTGCACTGATCTAAGTGCCCCAAAAATAGTTTTCTTCTTCTTACCATTTGCTTGATCTCGAAGTGATTTTTGTTGGGAAAAGGATAGGAAAGAGGGTCTGCCTCTTCCTTTCGTCAGGGTTGGGAGAATTGGGTTCGCCCCCATGCAAAATAAAGGGTTTTCTTGAGCTGGTATGTCCCTTGAATGGAGTTGAAATCTGATTGGGGAAATGGAGTCAGAATTAGGGGATGAGCTGGTCAGGCATTGGGGAGCACAAAACTGTGTGGGGGAAATAGGTCGCTCTTTTGAGAGGGAGGGGGGAGAAGCTAGGGAAGCAGGAGGGGATGGGGGTTTTTCTTGGGTGGGAGAGGGATGAAATGTCATAGAAGTTTAGTTGTGTGTAGGTGCAACATCATTTATAATTAAATTACTTAACTATTCCTTTATAGAAAGAAAAGAGGACATACCCATGAGGTGTTGCGCGCTTCCTTCGGTACGAAGTTATGTCTGCTATTCAAGGGGGTGTTGTGGCGGAACAGTCTTAGAGATTCTTGCCCTTGGTGCTGAAGCTTTATTCCCTTTGTCCGGTGGATCGGTATCCTTAGGGTACCTTCTTTTATGTGCTGTCACTGTAGATGCTGCAACAGGGAATTTTCGTGCCAGATGTCCCACTTTGTGGCACCGATGACATCTCAATGGTAGAACCTCATAGTACAATGGTTTTTGCTGAGTTAAATTTCCTCTAATGAGGTAGAGGTACTCCTTCAGCTCCATTCTAATGTCCGTAGAAACCAAAATTCATGCCATAGCCCTCCTCTAGGTTTGCAGGTATGAGAAATATGCTTCCAGGTATGTCCCTATGGCATTACCGAGGTCCTTCGGCAAGGCTGGGTTCTAGAATTCTAGCGGTAGGCCTGGTAATCATACCCATATGGCCATTCTATCCATTCGTTCACTGTCAGCATCGAATAGGGGTTTCCATCTCTTCAATAGAATGGGTATCATCCCATAGAACCAGTTTCGGTTCAATATTTGCTCTGCATCATGCTTGCTGCCGAGGGTGAAACTATACCAACCCTTTGATAATTCACCTACCTCATTCGCAGATGATAAGAGGTCTTCCCAATTTGTTTGAACCCATTCCTTCATCTCTTCAAGGTTAGGGTGTCGGCCATGAATTTTCTCGACAATTACCCGGTCAGCCATATCTTCTGCTTCCTCAATGGCCACATTGACACCACAGACCATATCTAGGTTTCCACGGGTTGGTGCCAGGCACTTGTTCTGCCTCTTTTTCCTGGGGCTTCTATTTTCTTCTTCCTCCTCTGGTGTGGTTCCTGCAGATGGGATGTGACTATATTTCAAGCCCGAGCCTGGTAAAGTTTCTTTAGTGCCAGTTGTTGCTACCACCAAGTTGACAAAACCCTCTGCGTCAATGGCTTCTCTGGCTGCGATATTTGTTTGTGGAGGAGGTGGTTACGACCAGCTAGCATTCAAAAAATCCCCCAATTCTGTAATGGTTTGAACAAGTATTGAGACATCCGGGTCTAGATGGAGGAGAAAATCATTGTGTGTCGCTCTAGACGGTGAGAAAACTGAGCCTGAGTTGAAGAAACCCTCGATAGAATCCGGTGACAGGAAAAATGTAGGTTTTCTGGATGAAGGTTCTGTGGTAGCGCCTGTTGATGGGGATAGCAGAAAGATAGCAGTTAGTAGGTCATTTTCCTGCTCTGCCTCCCTGTTGTCCATGGCTGCAGTGGCCCTTCCAGCTGGAAGCGCTAATGTTTGTGGCTACAGTCAGGATGAACTAGGCTAGGGTCAGGATGAACTAAACTAAAAGATCAATGTAAAAATTCATATAAAAGCAAATAAAAAACAATTAAAAATAAAAATTAATTATAAAAATCAAATAAAAAAACAAAATTAAATTCCATTAAAAATTAAATTCCATTAAAAATTAAATTCCAAGTCTTTTATATAAAAATGAAAAAAATAAAAAAATAAATTACATTAAATAAGACTTAACATTATATTTCTCATTTTGAAGATTTATTTTCTTTATTTAAAAAAATAAAATGAGAATGCATAAAAAAATATAAAATGTTAAAATAAAAATAGTGAAGATCTTGGTTTAAATAAAATAATATATTACATTACTCATAATCTAGAATCACATATAACATTTCATGTTACAATATTTTATGTCACTTATGGGGGTGACTATTACCCAAATCCACTTGGCATCCTCCCAAACGTGTTTGAGGACGATGATGCTAACATACTAGATGGGAGGTATTAGTGAAAATTGAGTCATGGTGCTCCATACTAATGTAATTGAAATTGAATTTTCAGTTGTAATGAAATGTTAAATTTGAAAATGAAGACGATGATGATTGTGATGATGGAGATGATGATGATGATGATGATGATGAAGATAATGATGATCAACATGATGAAGATGATGATGACAATGACGATTATGGTGAAGAGGGTCATGATGATGATGGTGAGGATGGTGATGATGAAGATGCTGACCTACTTCACCATCACCATCGCCATCCACCATCCACCATCTTCACCATCACCATCCATGCTCTTTACCATCACCATCCACATCACCATCATCACCACCAGGACCACCATCAATATCATGATCACCATCATCACCATCATGGTCACCATGACCATCATCACCATCACCACCATGACCATCACCATCATCACCATCATGGTCACCATGACCATCATCACCATCATCATCATCACTACCAAGACCACCACCATCATCACCATCACCATCACCATCATCACCATCACCATCACCATCACCATCACCATCACCATCACCATCACCATCATCACCATCACCATGACCCTCAACATCATCATCATCACCATGACCCTCATCATCATCATCTTTGTCATCATCACCACCATGACCACCATCATCACCATCACCACCATCACCATCACCATCACCATCACCATCACCATCACCATCACCATCACCATCACCATCATCGTCACCATCACCATCATCATCATCATCATCATCATCATCATCATCACCATCACCATGACCCTCAACATCATCATCATCACCGTGACCCTCATCATCATCATCATGTTGATCATCATCGTATTCATCATCATGGTCATCGTATTCGTGTCGTGGAAATATTTTAACAAAGAAAAGATCAGAAGATATTTCAAAATGAAAAACCGGGTCAAACTTATAATAATTCAACTATTAAGGTAATCAAACCAGAACAAAACACTTAAACTAGAGCAGTATCAATCTATACTACTCTATTCTATAAACAATTACTGAAAGATAAAAATGAGAATGCACAAAAAAATTTCTGAAACATTTTATGTCACTTACGGGGGTGACTTATGGTGATGATGGAGATGATGGTGATGATGATCATGATGATGAAGACGATTATGATCAACATGATGAAGACGATGATGAAGATGATGGTGATCAACATCATGATGCTGATGAAAATGATAATGATGATGAGGATGAGGATCACGATGATGAAGACGATGATTATCAACATGATGAAGATGACAGTGATGATGGTTATGATGATGATGATGATGATGATTTGATGATCATCATCTTTTCCATCATCATCATCATCATCATCATCATCATCATCATCATCATCACCATCATCATCGCCATTGTCATCATCATCACGATGATGACGATGATGATTATGGTGAAGAGGGTGATGATGATGAATATTATGGTGATGATGGTGAGGATGGTGATGATACATATGATTACCATCTTCACCATCACCATCACCATCCACCATCACCATCCATCATCTTCACCATCACCATCCACATCACCACCATAACCACCATCAATATCATGATCACCATCGACACCATCATCGTCACCATGACCATCATCACCATCATCATCATCACCACCATGACCACCATCATCATCCACATCACCATCATCACCACCATGACCACCATCATCACCATCACCGTCACCATCACCATCATCATCACCATCACCATCATCATCACCATCACCATCATCATCACCATCACCATGACCCTCAACATCATCATCATCACCATGACCCTCATCATCATCATCATCATCATCATCATCATGTTGATCATCATCATATTCATCATCATGGTCATCGTATTCATGTCGTGGAAATATTTTAACAAAGAAAAGATCGGAAGATCTTTCAAAATGAAAAACCGGGTCAAACTTCTAAGAATTCAACTGTTAAGGTAATCAAACAAGAACAAAACACTTAAACTAGAGTAGTATCAATCTATACTTCTCTATTCTATAAACAATTACTGAAAGATAAAAATGAGAATGCACAAAAACATTTCTGAAATATTTTATGTCACTTACGGGGGCGACTATTACCCAAATCCACTTGGCATCCTCCCAAACATGTTTGAAGACAATGATGCTGAACATACTAGATGGGAGGTTAATTGATTTAAAAACTATAAATGATACTAACAATGCAATGGTAATTATATGAACTACAACAAACACATGAGACAGAGAATAAGGAAATCGACGATTACAGTAATTTTATTGCATAAACAAATTGGAAATAAACACGATGATGATGATGATCATCATCACTGTCATCATACAACAATCCGTAGTCGCAAGATGATGATGATGAAGGAAACGACAACGACGATGATGACGATGATATACATCATGATGCTAATGAAAATGGTGATGAGGATGAGGATGAGGATCACGATGATGAATATATCATCGTCATCGTCATCATCGAGGATGAGGATCACGATGATGATGATATCATCATCATCGTCATCATCATCACCACCATCACCATCAGTTTCATCATGTTCATCACCATCGTATTCATCATCATGATAATTAGATGTAGCATCGATCTTCACCATGAATGAAAATCCAATCATGAGACTTCATGAATAAGAAAATTCAAAACTGAATATCAAGAATGTTAAAATATACAACCATCTTAGCTTATTAAATGGATAAACTTAGGAAATATGTTTTTATTGGACATTAAATGGACATACTTTTTGTGAAAATTGGGTCACGATGCTCCAATGTGACAAGAACATTGATACTTTGATGACGATGATGTTGGACCCTCATCATCACACATCATCATCTTCATTGTCATCCTCATAAGGGTATGGTCATCATCATCATAATCATCATCATCATCATCATCGTCATCATTATTAACATCAACATCATCATCATCAAGATCGTCATCATCTTCGTCATCATGGTGTCGGACTTTATTTCATTTATCCAAGATAGGGATGTGTCATTATGTAGATGGTTCTTCCCTCATTAATGTGAAGGTTTATTATTCACGTTAGGATGTTTTTCTTCTGCTTAGGTTTGCATCTCTCTATTGAACTTATATTTCAGACCCATAGTTCTAGAAGTCGAGGAATCTATTAGATATAAGAAGTATTTCAAGGATACAAAAAATTCCTTTCATTTTATTGGCTATATTCAACAATTTCCCTCTCATCACTTTTTGATTGAAAGGTTTGCCAGTACTGTGCAATTTTTTTCGAAAATGAATATTTGAAGTAAACTAAGTTTTACTTATTCTTAATGTTGGTGGATTACAAAACAAGTATCTTTGAAGTACAATAAGTTTTACTTATTTTTAATGTTGGTGAAAAGTTCATATCACTACCTATATGTGGATATGTGTAGAAATTAACCTTCATATCACTACCTATATATGGATGATGATGATAAAATAATATATAATAAAAAAATATAGTAAACATAGTAAACATAAAATACATATAATATAAAATATGGATGATTCGCTCTGGACAGTTCTATGCAATTTGGAGAGTTTTATGAACTTTGGAGTAGCTCATGTGTGGCATTTTGTGGTAGTTCATGGTTTTGATCCACTATTTCGATTTGGAGATCATGGCTCAATAGGTAAGCATCACCTCATTTTTTTGGGCATGCTGTGACAGGTTTTTTTAGGCATGCAATTGGTTTAGGTTTCTATATTGGATGGGAATGCAACCGGTTCAAGGTTTTAGTTTTTTTGGGCATGCTATGATGTTTGTTGTGTATTTGTGGGAAAACATCTACAACCACATCAATTCCAAACTGAAATTTTAGATGCCCTATATTGACACATTACATTAGGATAGATGAGAGCTAGGGGAAACACTATCTCTTGGCTCATCGTATCCCACCCATCATTGAAGCTACAATGGAGTAGGGAGAAGTTCTATGTGAATACTCGACCCGAATAGAGCAGTGGTTTACCTTCAAAAATATTTCCCACTCTTTATTGTGCACCAATATTTTGTTACAACAATTAGAAACCTGACTTGAATGAGATGAATCCCCCACCCCTATATGATTATAAAGGGTTTCTCAATGTTGGAATGAACTCGATTAACCACTCGGTTTCCAAAATTTATCTAACTCGGTTTATGGATGATTGGATTTTTCTTCGTGTCATTTAGAACATCCATGTCTATATGTATCCGAGCTATGCATCAAATCGAATGGATAGCATGTACAACAGGGGGGTTGTCCACTGGACAGGGGAAACACACAGATTACCAACATGAGGGAACGCTAACAAGTTTTGTTTGGTCTTATTAGGTCCTTAATTTTTAATTTTTAAACATTTTTTTCAATGAGGTGGTGAAAGATGGAAGACATTTGGTTAGATAAGGAGACAAGATAACAGGCCGTCCATCAAGGGAAACAATGAAGAAAGACATTGGATATATATGGTTTTGATTGGAACTCCCCACCCTTAAGAGAGGATATATTTTGTAAAGGTTTAGGCCTGGAAAAGGGTTGTTGGTTTTGTTATTAATGATGTTGTTATAGTTGATAGCTATTTTAATATGGTTAAATAGTAGAAGGGTGTTGTAGTTGCTTTAATTGTAAGGATTTTGGGATAATAGTGGATAATCATTCTTGTGATATGATCTGTACAAGACTTGTACTAGAATATTTTCCTGGACTTGTTGATTTCATCGTTAAGTTGAACCTAAATGATAAATAAAGAGGAGCACTAAGCAAGCTACAACACTTTGTAGGAAATCAAATGAGTATAGATATAATGATGCCAGTTCTTGGAGATCCTATAGAGTGGATGCTTGGTTGCTCTATAGGTTCCAAATATTTAGGTCCCTCATTAGATGCTTCACTATATGAATCATATATGGGGTCCCCAAAACTATGATTATTGATGTCAAATATAACATCCAACTCTGCATGAAATGGATAAATGCATGCACTTTCCATCTCATCATCAAACAAGGGTTTGCCTACAAAATATTCCTCATCAAAATCTCAACAATATGGGCTATCTAATTCAGATTCTTGGGATGAGGTAATATAATAGGAGAATGGGTTCTTTCATAAATAGGGCCTTCTTCAAAGGAATCTTCATCGATTTTTTCAAGGGATTGATTTTGTGGAGGGTAAACTGGATCCTCAACAGATTCCTCATCAAGAATAGGATCCCATATATTGTATAACAACTTGAGAACATTCACAATTGAGTATACACCCTTACTAGGAATCCATATATACCAATTTATTATGTCACATTTTTGTAAGTTAAGATATATATTGAACATATTCATCTTAATATCCTCAGGGCCACATTCAACCTTGGAAGAGATTCAATATGTAATTCAACATGAAACCTAGCAGATTCCTATTGCCCATGGAATTTCAGAATGCATTCCTCCCATCTATCATTATGAAATTGATTAAGATACCCCAATATGTTCAAGAAAGCCATTAGAATCTTCTATGAAGTGCTGGGTTATGCACTACAGAGTAGCACTGAAGAGGTTAAAACATCCACTCTACAGGATCTCCAAGAACTAACATCATTAGTTGTCCATTACTATAAAGGAGATGTACTGGAAGATTTTCCTGGACTTGTTGATTTCACCATTAAGTTGAAGCCTAATATACATAATTCCATGGACTTTTTCAGAGATAATTTTGCGCACTTTTAAATGGATAACAACATGTTAATGATAATTCTAGGCAGTGATAAAAATCATATGACAGAAGTAAAAATTCACCCTGATCACTTTTAATCCTGGGCAATGATTAAGAATTTTAGGTGTGTCTGGACAGTCCATCCACCCTCTGCCCTAAGTCACTGCCTCAAATTAATTCTCAACAAACCACAAAAAAAATAATTTTGGGTGCAATCTCAGCATAAATAACATCAGTCTTGGGTTTGTTGCAATCGTGGAGAAGGAATCCTAGGCATAAAAAAGGGACTACTGTGCACATTTAGGCAAATTGGAGCTTCATATAATGATTAACCTGCATGTAAGGTGATGAGCAGCAATTGAAGGCTACCCTAATCAAGTCAGTCCTTCAACAATATACCTCAGATAGGTCAGATCATTGATGTATCTCAACAACAATAACATCCACCTTCAACCCTGTCACAAAGAATGACAACCTTATTTCAATAGTGAAGAAAAGGTAGGTTGGATTGATTCTTTTATTATGAAATAAGGTAGGTCAGATTGATGGTTGTACTCCTAAATTTTTTGAAGATGTTAATCCAACAAAATGGCAATTTTGATTTTTCCACCACTTAATTTAGGGTTCTTCCCCTCGGCCTTCGAAATTTTTTTGATGCAATTTATGTAACTTTGATTCTTCAAATTCATGATATAGCAAGCCTTGGGCATACACATTTTGTATGTACCTCAAATGATAGATGGATTGTGCAATAAACTTGGCCCAATATCCTGATTCGACTGTGAGGTGCTTAGTTCATTGGAAATTGGGTTAGGTAATACTTGGCCATTAATGGACAATCATGAATCTTATGGTTTATGCTTTGGGTCTTGAAGCAAGTACTAGGTATTTTGATATCCTCCATTTTATGTCAAATGTGTCTGATTTTTGTTTTCCCCTCTTACATTTAACACGAGAAGATGACCTTTGTGGTTTAGATTGTTGGTTAGCTTTAGAATTATTCCCTGGTGTGAGTGATATTTGATGTTTCCTTGCCCTTTTTCCATCCCCTTGGTTTACAAAATCAAATGGTTCTTCATATGTTTGTAGAATATTTCTCTTGATTTGACTGAAGCTCCTAGTACATATAATAGACTATTCTGTTGGTAGAGACTGTTGAAGATTAAAAAGGTTTAATTTATCCCCAGACAATTATAGTGAACCTATATGTGGTGTTGAAGAAGATAACCTCAACCTATTTGATGATGGAGTAGAGAAGGGAAAATTTGAGCTTCTCTTCTTGAAGTCTTCTATATATGCTTAATAATCTCAACACAAACCAATTGATGCCTCTCAAAGAGTCTATAATACTACAATTTGTTTCAAACCTCAAGTTTGTGAAAATGACAACAATATCTTACACAAATGATGAGAGAATAATAAAATACCAACAAGCATTAGTGTCACTTGAAACATAGAGCATAAAATCTAATGATAAAGAAGATGATGGTGTTATTTTTGATAACGTTAGGTTAATATATGCCTCCTTGATGAGTGATCACAAAAGGATAAGAACTTGGGTCGAATTTGGAGGTGGACCAAACCATTTGCTATTTTTTCTCCAAGTGGAAAGAGAGGAAAGGTCCAAAATTCATTCAAGTTTAATATGGTTGGTTGGAGAAAAATTATTTGTCATATTGATCAAAGTAGAATGCAAGCCATTTAATGCCACCCTATTAGGAAATTGACAAGAGAATAGCATAGGATGAACAACATTAGAATCACTTGAAACACATATCATAGAAATTAATGATAAAGAGAAAAGGAAACGATCTTGTTAGGTACGTGTTTTGAGCCTTGTCTCACTATATTTAGAAGACAATTTCAAACGATTCATCAAAACATTGAGGAAGGCATGATACAGTTAATTTAAGAGCCTTTTGATTTGTGCGGAATAGTCTTTTTTGGTTCTTTCTACTATGGGATTTCCTTAGGGTTTCCTTAGGGTTGAAAATTAATATGGGAAAACAAGTTAGTGTTGCCTTAGGGTTGATAATTAATATTAGAAAACAAGCGTCATCATGACAAGCTAAAAGGAATAAATCAACAAATATTATAGACTAATATAAATGTATTTAAAACATTGTTTTCATTCCTGAATGTGCCAAGTAGCAGATCTGGAAATGTCAGCTCTTCACCACCATGGATTAGATATATATATATGATTGCTATAGGTTACCACTAGGAAATATGCCTCCAAGAATGCATGTAGCGGCTGGTCTGATTTCTTCCATTATTTTGGTGGTACCTACTTGGAATCTCCCAACTCTGTTCAAGTTAGCGTTGCCTTAGGGTTGAAAATTAATATGTTAATGTTATACCATAAATTACTACCCAATATTGTCTTAAATATGGGATGGAACATTGTAAAATCATATTTCCAAATCAACACTACCTTCTAGGGTTCCATATTCATCTACAAGGCAAAACTTGTGACATGAAGATACATACTAGGTTGGCATAAAACTGTGTTGCTTTAAGAAGTACGGGTGAAAAATAGAAGACTGCAAATCAATGATAAGTTAGGGATAATATTCATTATAAAAGGACCTTTGGGTAGGCATAACAGGGCATCAATTCATCCTCCATTGGAGTCCTTCAACCATTCATCTCTCTCCCCTTCGTTCGTAGGTCCCAAAATATTATTTTTCAGAGCAAAGTACTTATATAGTTCGATCAAAGCCATTAGCTGTGCAAGATCCTGAAAGTAAGGATATTGTTTCACGTTTCACTTTTGTTGTCAAAAGGAAGAGTGAAAGGTTAGGAAGTACCAAAGCTACTCATTATGTGCATGTGTACTTAATGTAGGGAGATAAGTCATGTCTACTTTTTTGTTCTTGAATGGGAGCAATGATGAAACCACAATAGTGGCTTATAGATGGATATTTAATAACCATGGGAAGATTCATGAGTTAGTCATAAGAAAGTCTAGTGTAGTGTTGTAGGATTTCCACTATGAAAATAAGGCATTGACTTTATAGTCACAATCCCATTAGTATGATAAATTATGGGAGAGAGAAAAACATCCCTACACAAATATTAACCGATAATTATGGTTTTGGTGTATCATTTGGAGAATAACATTCTCTAACAATAGTTGTTATTATGACTCTTAAAGGGTCCTACATGAGATCTGGGCACTTTTAGGCCCTTGAGCTTTCAAGCTTAAGAAGCCATAAACAATAGGTATGTTCACCCTAGAAATGATGGAAAATATCATAAAACATATTAGGTAAAATTGATAACGATCTACAACATCACAACAACATTCATGGGAAAACTAAAAACCACTTACAACCATCAAAAGTAAGGGTTACAACAACAATGACTGTAGAATAAGGAGAGAGGAGTGGCCAAGAAATTAAATAATCAGGCTAATGTAGAGTGGAGAAGTGACCTAGAAGTTTGGAAGAAGACATTAACCAATATTCCTTGAAAAAGTAACTCATGTCAAAGATTCTTTCTGAGGGAAGTGACCAACATAGCAACTATGTATCACTTCGATCCGACGTAAATGTAGATGAATGCGAAGATATGTTCTTTCAAGGAGATAGTCCATTAAAGGAGAACCTCCAGGCCCTGTATAAACATATATTAGCATAAATTGCAATGTTATATTTGCTGCATATGCATAAAAGTTCATCTCAAGCTTGACAACGTTGAAAGGCTAAAATACAATGGGCACAAGCATACATATGAAGTTTGTGAATGGACAAAGGGCATTTGGAACTTCTCTGAATTAAGTTTGTGTAGTGTTTGTTGTTATGGATTACAGAGACCTATGCATTGTCTCTTTGAATGTAATGAGGACCAAGAGCATTCAACATAGACTCATTAAATATGTAAATATTATTGTTGAAAGGGGGTTAGGCCAGTAATAAGAACACCTACATATCCAAATACACAACCACCATAATCGCTCCAACATTCTACATGTAATCATACTTGCCATATGTGATGTATGTTTCTAACATATTTCTAGAGACATGAAAGCATTGGTGACCAAGCATAGTGCCCATCCATATATATTTCCAAATCCTTTAGGAACACACATTTATAATATATTATATAAATATTTGTGATCATATCATAGTGCCCATGTATAACATGATATTTTGTGATCCTAGCCAATACATGTTAGGAAAAGGCAATGCAAGCAATAAGTGAGAATGGAGACTTGTATGTAACTAAAAGAGGGGCATACATTAGAATTTTTAGGGCTACCAAATGCCCACACCTATTAACCAAACTCATTATTGACAAGATTTTTCTTTAGGAAGTAGGAAACCTTTACAACTTTTTTTGCTCATAAGTCTTTCCAAGTTTTTTGCTTGCCAATTTTTTTTTCCGGCCATGGTGCAGGTAGAACCAAACAAGAATTTGTCAGACCCATCTTCCTCTAGCGAGGGGAGTTTGGGAAGGCTAGAGGAAAGTGATACATCCAATAGTTCTACAATGGCTAGATCAACTAGATGTTAGAAGATCAGAAGAAAATTCAATAGACGGATGTAATTTTTTCTCAAAGGAGGGGGGTCATGTTCCTATGATGATGAGATAGTGGAAGATATCAAGGTGCCCTTAAGGTACAAACACCTAGTGAAGCAATGGGCACCTAGGGATATTCCTCAAGTAAACACTAATTTTTGTGTGAATAAGACGACATATAGAATTGCACCGTCGTCATTGCATGGATTGGGGTTGTTTTGTATGGACGACAAAAAGGTTGGATACGGTAGATGTACAAAATTGATGGAGTATGTTGGACCCTCTTACAACTACAGTGATTGGATGCGCCTGGTCCAATATACACAAAGTATGCGTAGATATGGGTTGTTAGTGAATTATATACAACTGAAAGACGAATCTCAAAATAAAGGAGCAACATTGTACATGGACGGAAGGCCAAAAACAACTGGTAATATTGCGGGGTTTATAAACAGTCCACAGTCGGGGTCTATACTTAAGCAACCCAACTACATATTCGAGTCGCGTGAAGGAAAACTTGTCTTTGTATGTGCAATTAAATCAATAGCTCCTAGCGAAGAATTGCTTATTAATTACAATTTGAATCGTGTAGATACAAACACGGTTAGTATGGTTTTGGTACATCCAACAATTTAACCAACCTTTTATTAATTATTTTACCATCTATAGGATTTTTCGTTGGCATATAATTGTAATTTTCTACTTTTCTGGTTTCGTTAGGCAATTTTTAGTATGTTTTTTATGCAGGGTTCTCTCAGGGGAACCTCCCTCTTCGTAGATGTTTGTAGACCTGATTCAAGGCAGTAGGTATACATCGATATTGTCAATGTAATAAATTTAGGATGGACATACATATCTGTTGTTATGTATTTCCATTAGTATATTCGATTCGTTTATATAATCTTATCTATTTTCCATGCAAAGTGTTGATCAGGGAAGCCAACCGGCTATTGATCAGCCAACTGCAGCATCGGGGCAACAGGAAAACATGAATATAATTATCCATTTCAAATACTTTAAAGTTTTAAACATGTATATCGTGTAGCATAATGTTTATTTTGTTATGTATTTTTTCATTTTTATGTTTCCGTTCATGATGATAATGTTGTCTATCTTTTTTGCAGGTTGACCAAGGAAAGTCCCCAACTGTTGATCAGATGGCTGGATCCTTGAGGAAACCAGTAAACCTAAATGTAATTCCACATTCTAAATACTTAAAAAATGTACACATATAAAACATGTAGCATAGTGTTTATTTTTGTTATGTATTTGTTAGCTTTTACATATTGCGTTCATTGTGATAATGTTCTCTACTTTTTTTGCAGGTGGTTGATCGAGGTAAGTCCCTAACTGTTGATTAGACCACACCCTCATATAGGTATTAGGTAATCCTAGATCTAATACTATGAATCTATCATGATAGACAATTTTTCTTAATATAATTGTTTGTGCACACTATTGCTTCAAAGACTAACCGATTTTTTATATATTTCTGTTGCAGATAGGGGATTCAGTGTATGAAACACCATCTCAAAACTCTTTACAGAATGAGGTCTCCCAGTTGATGAGAGATAGTGAAATTAGAGGGTCTGCAGACTTGTTGAGGGTCCTACAGAAGACCAGGGAAAAACAAAATGAGGAACTCATTCTTATGACATTGGCAGTTCCACAAACATAAGGGATCAAAAAAGGATTCAATTGTTGTTACAGCAACGTAAACAATTGGAAGTAAGTTCTCGAATAATAATGTAAATTCATTTATAAAAACTTTATAATATTTGATTTTATATGCTATTGAACTTATAATACAATGGTTTGAATTTACAGCATGTTATGGAGCTTATCAGTGGTGGTCAAGGAAGTGTTGGTACCAGTGACCAAACCACTCCATGTACACCACATAGGCTCCCATATTGTCCACTGAATAGTCGGAAACACGCTCTGCTACACCCCTGAGGACAAGAGAGGGTGCAGCCGATGCTGCCCCACCCACAACAGATGTTGCAGAAGAAGGGGTGGATGCAGGGTTAGATAGAGATGTGGATGTTGTTTCCTAGATCTTCTTGTGTCACTAGCACTAGATCAATAGTGTGTACATTTTTGGTGAATGAAGAACTGGTTCCAATAAAGATAGAGAGGATTCCAGGTCATTATAGATTGTTCAATTTAGTTTTTATAATTTGTGTCTAATATACCGATAATATTTTTTAATGTTGACTAATGATGGCATTAATGTTTTGCAGGAAATGATATATTTTATAAACATATGAATGATTTGGCCTTGGAGATCTTCGGGCCCACCATTCACACAATGTGGAACAAGCAGCCAAAATATTTAAAGGATGATCTGACTAATCGCTTGGTTGGTCTGTTCAGAAAAGATACCTTCGATACATCGAAGGTCCTACAGAAGGATGGAAAACATTTGAAGATTGTCTGAGACTAGTATAGGGTTCACCTAGAAAATAACCCTAGGTATGAGCGCCCTCCAATGATTCCATCTATGGAGTGGAAAGCCCTGGTGGAAGATGGAAAAGAGAAGGGCCCGAGAAAATCAAGAAAGATACCACCAAGAATAGGGAGGTATGCAATACATTCCAAAATGTAGTGGTAAGCCTTATTATTACTAGTTTTTATATGAAATTTGGTACATCGACTAATGTATTTCAAAACTTGATTAGGCTCACAGACACATATAAGGCCACCAAGGAAAGAATTGAAAAAATTGGTGAACACAAGATTGGGCCTGGTGGTTACTCAAACTTGGCGGCCCGATATGTAAGTATCGCAAAACCCAAATCTGCATCCAAATATCATGCATGCAAATATGAAGGCCGACCGGTTCAAAGAATTGCCCAGTGCAGATTACATGAAGCTTGTCTTCGAACAAGGCTTTGACGCCATTGTTGAACACCGAAAAAGCTTTTCTGGGCATACTGCACGATCTTCTGCCATTCCATCTAGTGCATAGGTATGTACAAACTGTATAGTTTAATGATAATTTATTAATTCTCATGCAATTTATTCCTTATAAATAAATTAACATAAATTATTTATTCCTTTTTGAGCAGGAAAGTAATGAACCCGTTCATGTCGAGGATGTACATGACCAACTAGACAAAGATCATGCTTCAATTCCCAGTAATGAATTTATTAATGTGCAACTGTTTTGTATAGATAACTGCAGATGATGAACATTAATTCTAATTCTACATAATTTAAATGCAGAGCATGTAGATGTATATAACAATGAACAAGTTGGGCCTGTACAAGATAATCTTGAACATGCTGATGTGCCCATGGTAGGTAAAAACACACATTTGTAATGTTTTTTTAAATACTCGTATTTATAAAAATATAAATATATTAATGAAATATTTTGACATTATTGCAGAAATTCATCGCCCCTTTCCGGAAGTTCAACCTTGCGAGCAGACTAGCATTGAGACCTAGGATCAAATTCCGGAAGATGTGACTCTAACTAAATATTTAAAGAGAATAAAAGTAAAAAGGAAGTGACTAAACAAATTTTGAGTAATTCTTATTTATAATAAAAAAAATTTCATGGTTTTTTCCTCTGTTTCATGAATGAATGTTTAAATGATTGCTTTAATGAATGGTTTACTGATTTTTTTTATTTGCCATTGAATAAATGAATAGTTTAATGAATGGTTTTTTTTAGCTGTTGAATGATTGAATGGTTTAATGAATGATTTAATGAAAGCATCTTTCAGCTATTGAGTGAAATAATGTACAATAGATGCATTGGGTTTGGGGAATTGAGAGTGATGTGAGGAGGGGGGGGGGAGGGGCCATAAGAGCTTCCACCTTCACATGTTTGGTCTTGTTTAGTAGAGAATATTAAATTATTCTCGAAATAGAGAGGAGCTCAATGAATGGTAAAGAAGAATACATTAAAAAACAACTATTTCTATAATTTTAGTGTATAATTTTCACTATTTCTATTTGAATCCTCCATTGGAACTTGTTACAGATAGAGTTGAGAAACATTTCCATAGTTAAGAGGCAAGAAATGGTGTTTTGATGTGATCTATGGCCTTATATACATAGTGTTTTTAGTTATCCATGTTTTATCAGGTGATCTATTATTAACAATTAATTTACTTGGTGATTTGAATAGTATTGTAATTTACATTGTAATAGTATTGTATTTATTTAGATTGGTTTTGTTATTTTCATAAACAAACATAAATTTATTTGATGGGTCCTAACATGAAACTATTGCAACAAGACAAAATTTGAAGTATGTTGAATGGTGTTTTGAAAGGTAAAGCATAAGAAGACACTGCCAAGCTCCACAAATGAAGGTATAATTATGTTTTCTTTTGTTTGATTGAGCTGTGTATTGGGTATTTATGCATGTGCACACACACACATTTAGTTGATGATGACTATTACCATACATTCAGGCGAACTTTGTTCTATCTGATCTAAAAACTTACCTTAAATAGTTTGATTTATCAGGATAACTGGACCCTTGGTAATACTTTACCAATTCCATATAGCTATGAATTCCATATGTGCATGAAAATATATGGGAAATGGCCATTTGTCATCAGACATATGGCTATGAATTACATTTTATTCATTCGTCATATTGTTTGAACATTGAATCACCCAAGTAAAACTATGCATGTGCATGACATTGAATTGAAGGATCACAAGAGGGCGCACTATTTTCTTTGTGGGTGGGTCCTATTTTATTTCTTTTATTTTAAATCTAAATTCTAAATAAGGACTTATTTTTGCATTTCAAATTACACCAAGATATCTTCCACATGTAAAAACGTCCTCCATAAAGCAATGATGGACGATGACAAGTAGAAGAAAACCCTAACCTCCAAAATCCCCTAAGATGCAATGTTTCACCTTGTCCACAAAAGTGTTCATTAGAAGGCCTCTCCAAACTGGAAGGAAACCTAAACTTATGTTGTGTCTCCCCTAAGTCACCTTCAAGAAATATTCCCCTCCAATAATATTCAGATAGCAACAAAAAAAAAAAACCTTTAAGAGATATCAGTCTCTATATATCCAATGGACTGATCCAATTCTCAACTAATATAGAAACAAGGCCTTCCTTCAGTGAAAAGTATCCTCCAAGGCCGAGCGCTTGCTGAAAGAAGACTTTCAATGGTGTCCTCAATCCTATGTAGACATAGTTGAAATACCTCATAAATGGAAGTGGATTCCTCTAAGGATGACTTATGTGGATTGGATCAACATTTTTAAGCCTCATGTGATATATAGAGGAGCTTGTATAACACATAAATGTTGCCATACTTCTTCACTGCTGAGCTTTTTTCCCCTAGATTGTACCTTCATTATGCTAGGAAAGGTGCACAAAACTCTTGAAACATGATTCAAAGGTGGATTAGCCCTCAATGAAAGTGAAGACAAGACAGTAGGGCCAATGCTTCTGAAAAATTCACCCTACAGTGCTTAAAAATCAACATTATATGCCATGTGAGCTTCCTAGAAATGATAATGTTGAAGTGCTACTGTTGATTCGATGCCAAGAGATAGTTCTTTGCTGCTACAATATGCCCAAGGACACTTTTATGCTATTATTCTTTACACATATATCACCCAAACATGGTATTTTGAAACCTATTGTTGTGTTATACCCATTAATTTTCCCTAGATTTCAAGGTTTAGAGCCATTCTCATCAATACATCTTCCCAAAATTGGATTACCGCTCACTAGGAGGTCAAATAGGGCTGAGAAATGATTTTAAGGGCCAGTATGTGCCCAACAACATGGATATTTAGGGTCATTATTGTTTTTCATTACACCAGACTTCCCATAGACATGGTTTTACTTCTATAATATCCACAAACTCTTCCCAGAACAAGCTCAAAGTCATATCAGACTTTCTAGATATCATTGCTTACTACTGATACTTATTATAAAAAGTTCCCAGGTCTAAGTTTTATCCACTTTATGTAGGTTTCCAACCGTGTAATACTACAAACATAAATATAATTAATTAGAATTAATTTAAAATTCAATAAATTAAGCTTAGCATCAAATGGAAATTTAAGAGAAAAACCTATTAGATAAAATGGCTTTGATACCAACGTAGCAACAGAAGTGATAAATTAACATATTAAGTTCCTTTCTCTTCCTTGAGAACTGCCATTTCCTTATCTTCATTTATCTTAATTACTAGTCTCAACCTTGAGACCTACCATTTGCATGCCATTGTAGACTCTCTGAGTAGGATACCATTCTATTAGCTTTCCCAGCCTCTACGCTTGGATATAGCCACCTACCTCTCATGTAGCATTTCAATCCATTTTCTGAATACCCTCTCAAACACTATGAAACTACTTTGTCTAGATGTATATGTAAATCCTATGCTTGTTAGTCCAAACTTAATATTTTTGACAATACATGTTTGTATGTAAACACTATACTGAGTATGTGCCCTACTTGGTTCAAAGGTATTATTGGTATGCTTGAGTGGTTAGTCATGCATATGAAGCTTCAAGATAGGAACTTGAGTTTCCTCTATTGTATCCTGCATTTATACCAGAAAATGTACTCTTAATTTCCTATATGCAAGTTCTCTTCAGTATTATATCGCTCTCTTATTAGGGTTACAATTTGTATGCATGGCCAAAGGCAGTTGGTTGGTCACCTCACTCATGGTCCATCCAATGAAAAACCTATGAACCGAATGGCCCAATTGAATTAATTGAAGGGACTCAAGAGTGAACTGAGTTTTCATGAATACTACAAGATTGATTAAACTATAATATTATAACCCCTACAAAACTTTGATATTTTATGGTTCAGACTGTAAATATTTGTGTCAAGACCTCATGCTAGCTAAATATACAGTCTTACAAGCCTCATCCTCCATAGATCCTACCGATCAATTTTCGATCAAAACTGGGAATTTTAGTATCCTTTCCCAATCATCATTCGGATTCCACATGCCAATTATTCCATTTGATTAAATATAATAGTGAGAAGTTTGGAATATTTCATAGGTAAAGACAAGAACCAGTCTCAACCAATGGAAAACCTCATAGTGGTAAGGGTCTTGAAGATCTTCATTCTTATTGCAGATTTATTTTTGTGCTTGTGATGAGTTGAGCTCTATTTTCATCCCAAAGTTTAGACCCATAATCCAATGTTGGTTTTTTTATTTAACTCTAATGCTGGAAAATGTAAATTGGGTAGAGTTCATCACCACGAGCCTGCTTCAATTGCTTCATTGCTATCCTTTTGGTGATCAAGTGTGCTCATCACCTTTATTCGTTGTTTCCCAAGTGTCTGTTTAGGTTGTATGTAGTATATCTTTGAAATATGAGAACAATGTTCACAGATTCCTGAGATTCAAATAATTTTAGAGGCCTTAAAATAACTTTCAAACTCCCTTAGTGACGTGTAACCCTTGGTAAATCAATTCCTTGATCAATCATAAACATAATGCTTGGGTAACATTTGTTTAGGTTGTTTCTCGTCCTCTGCCTATAGTGGATTTTAAGCATTCCATTTTATACCTCCTAGCTGTTCTTCACATGTATATGATTATATGGGTTTTAGTGTCTGATGCAAATATCCTGGCTTCGAGGTTCTTTCCCAAGGTAAAAATGGTTTTATTGAAGAAAGCCCATTTGCAGCCATGACTTTTGATAATGCTGTGAGCTATAATAGGCAATTAGCTGAAATTTTGATGTTGTACATATATTTAAATAGAATTTTAGTTTGAATTAATTCCTTGCTTGGTCAAGTCTGATATCCTTATGACTTTATCTGCATTCCATTTCATAGGCTTAGGAAAGACTAAGAAGGTTACATGGATTCTCATCAAACAATGCTTTCTTGAGGTTTATGAATAATTGTTCATCTGGGTAGTTACGTGGAAGCTAACAGTAATATACACTAAACATAAGAGACTATTTGTGAAATGCTCTCAGTACAGGTATCTGCAGGAAGTGAATTTAATTCCAGTGTGATGGTTTTCATAACTGCTTGTTTCAGCTATGTTATCTAGACTCTATACTGGTAACAATATTTTTATCCTTGTTTGTGATTGTAAATTAAAATTATAATGTAGTATTTTGAACTTTTGAACATTATATACTTGTAACATAGAGTAACATCTAGTCAGTTTACATTACAATAATGCTGAGAAGCAAGCTATCTTAGCCAATGTTTTTCCTTTGTGTAGAATTTCATGACTATTCTAAATGTTGGTATTAGGTAAAGAAAGGTATTTCATAATTTTCAACACCTTATAATTTGTGTTGAAATCATAAGAACAAGAGGTAAACTGTGCTCCTACCCTAGATTACTCTAATGTTATGCCATTGGTTGCGATCTACTTAGAGATGACAATATCAGTAATCACGTGTATTTTTTAGGTTGCAATTTAACATCCACAAAAGTTGTAACTACACAGTCATAGAATGAGAATGGTTAGCAATCATGCATAACATTTAAAAATTCTGATATTATTTGCTTCCTAGTCCTAATACCTTTTGAACTACCATTTTAGAACTTGGAAATCATGTTCAAGTTAGTGTTGAGTTATTTGAGTTGTTTGAGTTAAGATCATTCAATTCATTTCATCAAGGTAGTCTATTTAAATATTGACATAATAAAAGACCTAACATTATAAGAGATTCAATAATGTAATAGTTAAAACTTAGGTTATCTAAAGTTGAATATCACACTTTGTCAGAGCCTCGCAATAAGACATTGAACTTATTAGCCAAAAACATTTGAAATCAAAGGGTAAACTAATTGGTGAATGGAAACCTTTGAAATAAAATATTTTTTTGAAATACATTAGAGAGCATGACTGCTGAGTTTAGAATAGTTCATTCATTATATCAATTGAAATTATTTTTTTGGTATGAACAGGGATATAAAAACTGTTAGGTTTGGAATATGCCTGTGGGAATATACACCTTTCTAAATCTCCCTAGGGTGCAAACAAACCAATTAGTACAATGTGCACTAACAACTTCTCTTTAATATTCATACCATTAAAAAAGAATTGATCTCTTAGATATGTGTCATAAGGTATCTCACCACTATGCTTATGTCAGTAATGCATGTATTGGTGAGGTTTTTATTCAAGAGCACCTTATAGAAAATTTTCACACTCTAGTACAGACTCTAGAGTAGTCAGTGATGCATGTATTGTTGAGTTTGTTCTTCAGGAGAATCTACTGGGAATTGATGAAACTCTAGTACAGAGTAGTCATTGCTCATACATTTTGTTAGCCTATTTCCTACAATATGAGGGATTAGGTGGCACTTAATTGAATCCATAATTATCATCCTTGATTTTTTTTTCTCATATTGACCCAATCATTGGGGATTCAAGCAGGGTGCTCCTGGTGATTCAAGAAGGAGGAGAGATAGTATTTGGTGGTGTTGATCCTAATCACTTCAAGCGTAAACATAAATATGCTCCTGTTACTCGAAAGTGTTACTAGAAGGTATGTAATAGAATCATGTTAGTTTTCCAGGTTTAATATTGAATGTATTTAAGGATAAACACATGCATACCATGTTCTCTATATGAGTCATAGTTACTAGTAGGTATGTCATGGGATTATTCTACTCTAATAAATTGATGTTGCTAATACTAGATACATGCATACTAGTTTCAATCTATTTAACTGACTGTTCAAGTGTATTTGAGGTTCTAGGTCAATTACTTTGCTACTCTTATTAACCACTAGGGTACAATCTTGAGCATTTTCTATAGATTCACCACTATGGGCTATCAAAACTTTGTCCACCTAAAATTCTAAATCCCCAATGTGAGCCATCTCACCATTAATTTTTGAGAAAATGCAACACCAATATTCTTGTGATGACCATGCAATTTGTAAATAAACTTCACCCAACCTATATTCTAAAATTCTTGAAAAACATCTTGGTAAGTATCAATTAACTCTGAACTATTATGTTTTTTCCTATGTATCATCCCCATGAGCACGAATATCATTAAGAATACTGGTAAATGATACACCTAAGGGTTTGGGGAAAGACTGAGGCAAACCCTTACTGAAAATGGGGATTATGAGAACCCTTATGAAACAACATGAAACCCTCAAGAATGATCGAAAGATATCTGTTAACACTCCATTTTTAACAGTTGATTTGAGAGCCTTATGGGAGTTCGATTAGGGTCCCATTCCCACGAACTCCATGCGAAATCCCCTTTAGGTTATCAGAAGTGCCAGGAAAAGGATAAAATGGAAGGTGTGCTGAAAGCGTTGAGCGAGGCTCGAAATCAAAGGTTGGGATTAATCAGAGGTGGATCAATGGCTCCAAACCATTCCACGTGAGTGGACATGGTCGACCAAAGCCACGTTTCCAGATTGCGAACCGGGTTAAAGGTCAAAAACATTCTACGGTCGTGATGGGATCTGAGTTAGATCTACAGCCTTAATCAATTTTGCAAGCCATACTTGCGTTGGTGAAGCCACGATTTCAAATCGCAAAAGAGGGGTAGTGGTCGTGAAGATCAACAACCACAATAAGAAAGGAGAGAAATATACAGCCATGGTTTATTTCATAGAGCGGACTAGCATGGATGAATGCCAAGGATTCTCATTGCAAAATATAATGGGGTCCACTTAGATCTACGTCTACATGAAGGGTCGGTCGTGATTGACGGTGGAGAACATGTCACGATCCAGAATTGCCCGCAGTGTTCAAAGGAGAAAAGTTGGCGGCAGATGGAATGGAACGTGGATGGCGGAAGTGAAAGGTTCCTCAAATTGTATGGCTAGGAAGGCTCCCAGGGTATAGGTTTCACATCCAGTGCTGAGATGACAGTGGAGGAGACGTTCACATGTGTAATCTGCATCCTTGCAGATTGGCTGATTTCTTCGATGCCATTTGTAGTGCGTGTAACGGTGGAATCATCCCTTTGGCAGAGTCATGTCATGATAGGTGGATTTTTTTGTGAGTTGGCTTGGGGAAGTAAGGAAAGTAACCGGCAAATCCGCCACTCACACAAGGAAAAGCCAGCACGATGCATGAGACCATTCCATTTCCTACTTCAAAAATAGCAGGGAAATGTGGGAGCATCCACTTCATGAAATTTGCAGCATGGATCTATTGTACCAGATGGCGTCCAAAAATGCTTCCCACAGTGGATGGTAAGGCACCAAGACCAATGAAACTAAGTGACTAGATCCCTAGTAAGTAAAGGATCACTCTGGTTGTGCCCTCACGCATGTTGATACCAAATACACTCGATGATTAAGTGTGCAGGAATGATGACTAGTCATTACTAGGGTCAGTCTCGAAGCCTTATATATACTACTTTCATAGCAATGGGAGTGAATTAATATATCTCTAGAACCTGAGTTTTACTTCTCCACGAATATGCAAAGGCCCGAAGATTTTGACGATGAAGATATGGTTTGAGAAACTTGTCTGTCTGGGGGTGTTGATGGTTGGTGGGAAGCTTCCACATGCACCCGTCACCTTGGTATTGCATGTCAAGAACGACACTAGCGATTGAGGTCTATATGTGATACCCGCGCCACCAATGACCCGGGGCCTAGACACTTACTCCCCATAAGTGTTTTTCCAGGAACCCCTGTTAGCATCGCGCCCACCAAAGCCTCCATAGAACGGGACAATCATTGACTGTCCTCTGTATAAGCATTTGTTTGGATGGGAGCATCAGGGGTTTAAAGCCCTAACAGACCTGTTTGTGAAGTCCACTTTTCGAGGGTGATGGGGCTGGTGTAGATATGCTACACCCTGTTTCCTGTGGGAGAGCTCACCTCACTAGAGGTGAGAAGTACAAGAATGACAAGCCACCCCACAGTTTTGTCTCAACCAGAATTAATGCAGCACTTCTTCTAGATCCCACGGCTAACGGTGTTACCCAACGAGGAAGGAGGTGGTGGATGTGATTGACCCGGGGAAAGATGCAAAATACCTTGTCAGTGCATGCCCATGCAGAAAGCTGCATTTGAACATGATGGGAGCACACACTTTAGGAAGGGAAGGAGGCATCATACTTACAATCCGTCGTAGCAGCCAAGCACGTCGAACTGTTACCCGGGTCGAATGCGACCATGAGCACCATGATGTTTGTTTTTAATATTTGTAAAACATGGCAATAGTTCCACTCACTGTGCTGTTAATGTATGATAGTGACTTGTAACAATTTTCAAAATCGGTAGTCTCAACATTAGAATTGTATAAATACACTCCTGATAGAGGGATAAGAGGGATTTGGTTGGATTGGGAAACATTCTAGGGCTAAGGCTCTCCATTCTAAATAAGATTTGATGCCTATGTTATGAATAAAATTGTAGAGGAGGAGTTGTTTGTCATGCAGAGATTCATGTGTCGTTTATTTTCCCAATATGTATCTTCTTTTACGTGCAATGTGTTTCCTGTTTTCACTCCAGTTTGTTGATTGCTTTCATGTCTGCAACTTAGTGCATAGCAGTTAGGAATTCATACTCATTGTGCTCCGGCTGTTGTTCCAAACATTTATCAAGTTTCTTCTAAATTTGCATGGAATTCATCTCACTGGTGCTCTATGTGATGGGATTTTCTCTCTCATCTTGCAACCGCCTGCTAAATATCTCCTGATTGGGAGATCAATGGCTACCTTGCCTTTGTTTGCAACCCCACACCATTCCTTTCCCTATGCAAGTGTTCCCTATGTAGGTTTTCGACTCCATTGCCAATGTTCCCTTACCCTGATAATCCCACCATACATCTCACCTTGATACACTTTGTCCCATTCAGGATCCTGGCCCCCTGATTATCCTTGACTGAAAATATTACTCGGATTAGACTCCAAAGACAAAACAAGAGATCCCTCTTTGATTGCGTAGGGCCAGAGGCGCGGTCTAAAGCGGTTCTGCTATTACCTGGGAGCAGGCCTCCCCTTAACCTTGGGGCTCAATTTCGGTGCTAATAGTATCACACACAAAACAAATCTCTTAGTATCTTTGTTTTTATCAACCATATCCTTTCATGAATGTATGGATGTATTGTATATCATCTGTTTGTTGTCCGCTAACTCCAAGGTGGTACCCTTCATAAATGAAACTTCTAGATTTCAAATCAAAGGGTAAATTAACTGGTGAATGGAAACCTTTCATTTTTTTTTTGTTAATTACACAACAACCCATCGCATTTTCGACGACCATTGGAGGATGTCAGACTAGGTTGTTGAAGATCTTATAGTAGTAGTATTCAGTTGGCTGACATGTACCCATCACATCTTCGATGTCCTTCCAAATATGTTTGATGGGACTGCCATGGCTTCGACAGCCGAGCCCATCAGATAGCCGTCGCAAAACCTACAACTATGTGTCAGAATTTGGACGCTGTGCTGTTGAACTTTCAAAATTTCAATTTTTCTTTTTGTTAATTACACAACTTCCTGTCACATTTTCAATGGCCATTGGAGGATGTCCGACAAGGTTGTTGAAGATCCAACAATATTTGTCTTCGATCGGAGGACACATGCCTGTCGCATTTTTGACATCATTCCAAAGACGTCCGGCAAGATTGCCCTGGCTATGATAGCCGAGCCCATCGGATAGCCTTCAAAAAACCTATGGCTACATGTCGGACAACCTACGGTTACGTGTCAGAAATCAGATGGTATATGAAACTTTTTTGTAGCACATCTAAGTGACATTCGATAGGGATCTGTCGCATTTCCGACAACAGAATGTAGAATCTTCGACGCCATGGTGCCAGAATTTTGACGGCATGGTTATAATTTTTTTGAGTAGAACTGGCTGATATTCGACGATGGTGTGGTCGGATCTTTGACAGGTGTTGGTAGGATATCGAATATCCGACGTTATTTCACCAACGGAAAAAAAAAATGACTATGTCGAATAACTGACAGGGCATTGTGGAATTTTAGATATGGAAGCTGTCGGATTTTGGGCTCAATTTATGTTGTGGAATTAGATTATTTGTAGTGTCAATTTTAGAATCATATCCTAAAAATTGGACATGTGGAAGGCTAAACACCATCGTTCTTCTAAATAAGAGAAAAATGTCAAGTTTTGGGAAAGTTAACATGAATATTTATTGGAGCATCAGAATTAGGTTAGACCTGTGGAATTATAGAGAAGACATATTATTTTTTTGTAGAATACCTGGAATTCTTAATTTTGTTGTTCATTCCATTTCCATTACTAAACTGTGCATAACTAGAAAATTGAATTGGGAAGGGAGAATTGCATATTTGAGAGAAAAGAGATGGTTGTAGGTGAACATAGAGGTTGGGAAATATATGAACCTTTACCCATTGAGTTTTGATACTAATGAATGATTGAGAATCCATAAATCAATTCTACATGAGGTTCTCCAACAACATACAATATATTGCAATCTTGCTGCACACTTTGGTAAGCACTGTGATGGTTGGATTTCCATAGGGTACTATGGATTAGTGAAGTGAAATTCATTTGGAAGGAGTTCCATGGATATGATGGCTAAGTGATATTTTTGTAGAGATCTAGATGAGCATTTAGGTAAACAATGAGAACATAATGGATTGTGGGTTGAGAGAGAGAGAGAGAGAGAAGCATGTAGGTGTTTCCTTCGCCTTAGTGGCCTCTTAGGGGAAAGAGTATATGACGGACAAAGTGCCTATGGTTGGGTGGAAACTTTATCTTCCACAACCAGTTGCTTGAACCTTATTTGTTTAAATATAAGTAATCTCTTGTATTTGAATGTGCAATGATTTGATTTTATGCTTGTGATAACTATTCATGTTTATGCATGAAGTGTGTCTGGGTGTGGATAGGGTTTATTTCCATTAAATTTTCCATTTATGCATCTACACACATGTTTTTTTGTTTATGAATTCGTAATATGGCCATGGGGTGAAATTTACAAGCCTAGGGTTTGTAAATATCCCCTTTTTGTTGTCAAAATGAGGGACGGGGATGTGACCGAGTGGTATCAGAGCTATCAGTTGTAGAATCGGGAATGTATGGGTCGAAATCCATAGTTGCATGTGTTGAGATTACAACATCAAGAGTCTTTCTACAGTCTTGTAATATCAAAACAGTAGGATTGTGTAGTCCTACGAATATCCTCATATGATTGAGGTGGTGATGTTGTAAAGTCTTGTGAGTAATATCAAGATAGTAGGCTTGTGTAGTCCTACAAATATCCTAATATGATTGAGGTGGTGATGTTGTAAAGTATTGTGAGTAATATCAAGACAGTAGGCTTGTGTAGTCCTATGAATATCCTCATATGATTGAGGTGGATAGTAGGCTTGTGTAGTCCTACGAATATCCTCATATGATTGAGGTGGAAAGTAGGCTTGTGTAGTCCTACTAATATCCTCATATGATTGAGGTGGAAAGTAGGCTTGTGTAGTCCTACAAATATACTCATATGATTGAGGTGGAAAGTAGGCTTGTGTAGTCCTATGAATATCCTCATATGATTGAGGTGGATAGTAGGCTTGTGTAGTCCTACGAATATCCTCATGTTGTGAGGTGGTGTAGTTTACTATGTCAAGTAGATATACTATGTGATGTATGGCTAGTCATGGTCAATAGGTGCTACAAGTATCCTTTATGGATTAGATACCCCTAGAGTGATTTAATTTAGCATGTGACTATATGACCCGGGGCAATACATATGATCATAGTTTTGTAAACGATCTTATGAGTATGCTATGATAAAGATGATTATTTAATGAAAACACATATGGACCATGCAGAGATATTTAATATAAGCACAGAGAAAGAGAGAGAACTCGAATTGCATATGTTTCCACCAAGTAAACTCATTGATCAGTTGAGTATTAGTTATGGTAAACAAGTTCAGTTAATTAAGGAATCAACTCCTTAATTTATGCAAGTGATGGTTGGAAATAAACACTGATGGAGAAGGACTAGTTCTGTTAGGTTACATTCAGTTGAATTCAGTTACATTCAGTTCTTTTTAGTTACATTCAGTTCAGTTTAGTTACACTCAGTTGTATGCAGTTACACTCAGTTCCATTCAGTTGCATGTAGTACCATTCTGTTCATCTCAGTTAACAACTCAGTTATAGTTAGTTAATTAATGGAAGGCACATATCTTCTTGTGGGAGATAATTATGGAGTGTCAGGTTGGCACCAAATCAGTATGGGGTGCATGATTAAAGATGGATCAGTGTTATAAGTGTTAACAAATTGTTGTTGCATGCAACCATTCTATTTTTGTTGTAAAACCTAATTTGACTTGTTATTAAAGTGCTATGCACTTGGCAAGTTAGATACAGTGTTCCATTTGATCTCTACTCTCTAGTGCTCTCGGTGAAAGCAATATTCTATTGTGTTGTAATCATTCTCTGTTACTTATCAATTGTACTCTAATATCGTTTGCTGGGTTTTTTATCCTCTGAATTAGTAGAGGGTATATCCTGTGTTCTATGGTTTGATTTATGTCTTTGTATTATTGATGAGATTTATATGCAATGTTATTATGGATTTATAAAGTTTTAAAGTTAAAGTTTCTTCATATTTTGCTCAATCACTAACATGGTATTAGAGCAAGGGCATGCAAGAGCTTAGTTTGCGCAAGTAACTAAAGCCTACGTGATCTTGAGAAGTATTGAGCAAAGAGCTTAGATCCATGGCATCGGTCTCCATCCAACCCGAAGACCAATTTAAAGATACTTCCAAATTGAAGGCAAGAGTGTGAATAATTCTTGAGGAGAATGATATAGATGTTTACTTGACCTCAGTGAGTAAGGACTCTTTATGCAGGGAAAATTAAAGAACAAATGAAGATGCACAATTTCTGTCACTTTTCAGGAGACAAATTTCGCGAAGACGTTTTGATCAATCCATGAGGAATCAGACAAAATGGTTGAAAACCCACTTCTGAAATGGGCCGATTTAGCTTACATTAGAGAATATTTCAAAAACATGCAACTGTTTGAGAGATACGATCAGGTATTTGAAGATGAACTTCTATGAATTCGTGTTATGGCCATTTTCCCAAATTGGACCAATTGATGGAACAAAACCAAGAGATGTAAGTTGGATATTATAATTATTCAATGGATATTGTGTATAATGAGAGCCTCACAGATTTGAGATCTCATCCAAAGAAGAGGATGATCGTTGGAAGAATTTTTCTTTGAAAGAAGAAAATTCACTTCAGGTTGCATGTGATCTAGTTTTGCCATGCATATATTTGCTACCTCTTGCATGCACTCAAATTTGCAAAGATATCAAGACCAAGGGACTATAGTAATCTCCGCAAGAAAGTAGAGATCAAGAGGGAGCATGCAAAACAATAAAAAGATAAGTACCCAAATTTTTTATTATATGCTATTTAGATATATATGCTTTTGAATGGTTTCATTACAGTCATATAGAGGATGCATGATTGTTCATAAGATATGAATATAGAGCATGCATGATTATTTTATAAAATATGAATATAGAGGATTGTTGGGGCGTGGACCTTGAAGGTCCTTAATTTTGGCAACTCCGCGGTTTTGGTGCGAAGCTTGTAAGCGGAGTTGTGGCCCAAAATAGTCTTAGGAGTTTCGAGGTTGGGTCGAAGCCCCTCTTTTTGTAATTAACCCATGGTTTAAACTCATGGTTTTTAAGCCCATGGTTTAAACAAATGGTATTGTAATAGTGCACTTGTATAAATAGGCACTTATGTAAAGGAGAAAAGAGCTTTTCGAAGGTTTTCGGATAATGATAATTTGATGCAAAGAAGCTAAGGCCTATTTTTGGGTTTAAGGTTAAGTCCCAGCTGTGTGCATGGAAGACCTCTGCAGCTGAGTGTACAGAGGGTTTTGTTAAGGTTAAGTCCCAGCTGTGTGCATGGATGACCTCTGCAGTTGAGTGCGCAGAGGGTTTTGGAAGAAAGGATCTGTAGCTGAGTGCGCAGATCAAAGAAATGTTTTGTAGCTGAGTGCGCAGATCAGAACTGTGTTTTTTGTAAAGAGTTGAATATAAACGTAGTTCTGTGGACGTAGCCCCTACACTGGGGGTGAACCACGTATATCTTGTGTTATGGTGGTTCTTGTTTGTTTGTTCCTGTTATGTTTTTATGCATTTGATAAGTAGGTGAATGTTAAGTAAGATATATTGTTAAGTATTAACTTCGCTGTGAATTCCCAATTAAGGGTTAAGCAAGTAACTGTCTGTTTATCTAAACTGCAAAGCTAATTAAGTGACTATCGAAGCTCTATGTTGTATGATTAATATTTGTTAAGGCTAAAGGTATAGTAATATCCCTCTTTTGCCTGCAGAAACTTGATTCTGTGGCACCCCATAGCTGTTTCAGGTGAGACTGCAACCTGTTCGCAGGTTGTTTCCAAAAGGGCCAATGCTGTGGGTCTTTTTGTTGGTTAAAATAATAGTATAAGAACCCAGGTCTACCCTAAGTGCCAACAAATTGGTTCCGTTGCCAGGACTTGAACCCAGGTCTCTCGGGTGAGAGCTGAATATCCTAACCAACTAGACTACAATAAAAAGATAAGTACCCAAATTTTTTATTATATGCTATTTAGATATATATGCTTTTGAATGGTTTCATTACAGTCATATAGAGGATGCATGATTGTTCATAAGATATGAATATAGATCATGCATGATTATTTTATAAAATATGAATATAAAGGATGCATGATTGTTCATGAGATATGAATATAGAGCATGCATGATTATTTTATAAAATATGAATATAGAACATGCATGATTATGAATATTAAGGATGCATGATTGTTTCATAAAGATATGAATATAGAGTTGCATGCTTGTTTCATAAATACAGAGATGCATGATTGATTCATGAGATATGAATGTTGGGCTGCATGATTATTTAATTAGCATATGCTTTTATAAAATCAGATTTTGTTTTATTACAATCTGTATTCCTGGACTTGGAATTGTTTTTAGAATATACATTGTTGTTCCTATCTTTATTGGAAAGTTATCAATCTCATGAGTCCAAATTTTGCGAGATGATATAATACTGATATAAGACTTTTGTAGGACTGATACAAGGTTGAAAACATCATTCATAAGACATGAAATTTAGGGAAGCATGATTGTTTCAAGAACTGTGAACATAAGACTACATGATTTGCTAGATAGAGGGCTTCATGCTTACCTCATGAGATATGGACATGGGGATATATATTTCTTTCATAAAATGAATTTTTGGAATGATATAGGGCTGCATATCAATACATAAGATTATAATGGGTTATGATGAATTAGTTTGTCAATATTTGTTCATAACTAAGTAAATATTTATTAGTATATTGAAAGTGTTTCATGTGAATAAAATTCATGAGTATGAAATGGTTCTAACGATGAGAATAATTTGTCTTGTATGGAAAATTAATATTCCCTTACCTACAAGTAAAGAAGGCCATGAATTTGGAGCCATTCTGATGGTTGAGCCTGAAAGAGAAAAATCCGAGAGGTTCCTATGTCTCTTGGGAAGTAGACAAAATAGATGGCTTAATTATATTGTGATAGATGTGAAGACTCCTAAAGATGTTCTATATTATTTACATTCATGTGCCAAATAATATCTTCATATATATATGAGCATAAATCTCTGTGATGGAGGACCCAAATTATGATTCTCACATTTACATGGTAAGAGGGAGTTGCTAGTCTCACTAGCTCCTGAAGAACCAGTATAACTGGTTGATGTATATCCTTTAAAAAGGAGATATGCATGATACTCATATTCAGAAGGAAGCTAAGAATTGTATTCAAGAATATTATAATGATTCTTATGATTAGTGGTGTGGCAGTCACCAAACAATATTTTCCTCGGTTAAGGAAAATGTGCAGTAAAAGAGCCTGGAGAGTTTCAGGATGATGGACTACAAATCCATGGCCACACATATGAAGGTAAATATGAAATTTTATAATTCTTATTTCATATTTGGAGGATCTCAAATCAGTTAAGAAGTATTTGGTTAGTCACAGGTCCCATGTGTTGATGTATTTGTAACTTCAGAATGTATTCACTTGTATATCTTATGTATTGTACCCCGATGTTTATTCCGGGAAGTATCTATAATGTAATTGAGTCNTCAATCGAGAGATTCAATAATGTAAACAAGTCATGTAAAGTCATTGAGGTTAACCCTCCAATGTAAGTAGGGGAAATAGTCCCCACAATTAAGTCAAGGTTAACCCTCCTTGTTGATCGGAGGGCAAAGTCCCCACCATTGTGGGGCACTAGGGTTATTAGAATCTCCTAGAGAAGTCGGCCCTGGTAGGTAATTATTAAGTGAGTATGACTTGTTAGAGTGGACATAAAGTGAATGGAAGAATATAAATAGAAGTGAGGCTCTCCTCATTTATATACACCACACACACACTCACTCACGGGGGCGCATGAGTGAGAGAGGAGAAGCTCTCTCAAGTGAGTGAGAGGGAACATCTGTTGGAGATCATGTTTTCTATCTTTGGGTTTTACTACTGCCATTGGTGCTCATTCTATCTCTGAGGAAGTTGTGGGGTTTTCTCCTTTATGATTTCCTTGAGGAAAATTATTTGTGTTTCTTGTCTCTTGTGTTTATTGCTGTGCATGTTATTCTCTCAGATAATATCCTAAGTTCATATTGCTTAAATGATAAAAATCTAACATGGTATTAGAGGTAACCTGAGAAGAAGACACTGTGCAGCTGTGGAAGCTAGGGATTCTTAATTTTTGGGTATCTCTCCACAATCCATCAACAAAATAAGGATAGGATAACTCTCCATTGAAGGGCGCATCTTTTTGTCGAAGCAAAATTTGATTCCAGGCATTTTCAGTTTTTGGTGCGAGAAATTAGTGCTTTTTACAGAAGAGGAATTTTTGAGTGAGCCCGGCATAGGATTTCTCTCCTCATCAAAATCGAATTTTAGAGACCTGGGTTGATATTTTTGGTTGGGTGAAACTTTGGGAAAGTCAAACCCTAGTTTGACCCAGGCCTGAAAAACCCTAAAATACTGAAACTGATAGTTTTGGTATATTCTCTATATCTCGATATTGGAGAAGGCTCAAGTGCCAAAACGTTTGTAGGTCGAAGATAAATTCCTTATGTACACTGTATCCAAGTTTCAACCTCATATTCTCTATATTCTATGATATATAATTCCTGCAAGTTAGGGTTCCAGCCTCTCCCAGGATTCCTCCCCAAATAGGACAACTGGAGAGAATTGATATATCTCGAGATACGAAGGTCCAAATGAAATTTCTCAAGATGTTACAAAAAGGGAATGGACTTTAATTTCTGTCATAAAAGTTTCATACCCCGAAGATGAAATAGTGACACGTGGAAGTCTGTACAACTTCGCTATGTTGAAAAGTCCTGAAACAGGTCACCTTGGGAAAATGCTCATACGTACCAATTGGTAAAACAAATGCTAATTAAACCTATGGTTTTGGAACAAGGACAGACGAGGATAACTCAGTAAGAAATTTTAGACATAGAGGAGAAGTACGTTCAGAGATACCGTAGAAACAATATCAGGAATTTCTGTAGAATAAATTGGTAAACTAGGGCTTCCTGTTCTGGGAGCTTCCCTCCACTATTTTCAGAAAAGGAGTACATTGGAAATCTCACCTTGAATAGTTCTATATTTCTATCTAATCAGATATAAAATATTCCAAGTTTTTAAAATTAGGGTTTCTCTGACAAACCCTAGATCAGCTAGCTTCGGAACTAGGATGGACACCTTAAATCGGTAATATCTAATCTTTTGTTATTTACAGTTGAGGTTCTCATTTCAAGATGACTAATCACACCATCTTGATGACAATATTGGTGAGGCTTACAAATTTCAAGCATGGAAGTATAGGATCTCACTAGTTCTTGAAGTAAATGAATTGGACACCTACATAAGTAGAGAGGTTCTAGTTCCAGAGGCAGATGAGGCTAAAATCCTTACACAAGAAGAAATTGGTAAAGGCCAAGAAAATTATTGTTGATTCAATATAGGATCACCTTATACCACAAGTGTATTCCCTAAAGACGCAGAAAGAGATTTTTGATTCCTTGAGCAAGCTATTTGAAGGAAAGAACATAAATCAAAATATGACTTTGAGAAACCAGTTGAAGAATGTGAAGTTCCAGAATGTAGATACTATACAGTCATACTTTATGAGGGTCTCTCAAATCAAAGAACATCTTGAAGCGGTAGAAGAAGAAGTTGAGAATGCAGAAGTTGTGATAACCACCTTGAATGGCCTCCCAGGATCATGGGATTCATTCATTCGAGGAATGTGTTATAGAAGGAAGTGATTACTTTCAACAGACTCTGGGAAGAGTACACACAAGATGAAGCTCGACTCATAATAAGAGAAAATAAGATGGGAGCAACTGAAGATCAAGATTTCACGATTCAAAGAAGATGCCTCAAGTGATGAGGAATAGGAAGAACTCAATTCTTGAAGAGCCTCTTATCCATCTTGAGCATTTGGATAAGAAATGATGCTATTGTGAATGAAGAAGATAATGAAGCTGAAAGAAGGAGTCTACCCACGAAACAAATAAAGATAAGTATTCCATTGTCATTTCATGATATTGTTTTATTATGCATTTGTTTATATTCAGTTGATGTACTATGCATGATAGAATGTTTGTATCAATGACAGTGTACTACTAATATGCATGTGATGGGTAAGTATCCCATGGTGCTATACAACCTGCATTGCTACTTATCTAGAATGAAACCTCTTTGCTGACATATTGGATTAGTGCATAATCTCAATGTTGTCCTGGTAGAGATGGAAGGAATCTAGAAATTTTCCGTGAGATATAGATGAATGTTGTATTGGCTAAAATAGTTGCATGATCATATATTTATGCATAAGAAATTTTCATTATGAATATACCTTATGAAATGTTTCTAACCATACAACTGGTGCATGTGACTTGTAGGAAAGATCATGTACAATGACCTACAAGCAAAGAAGGTTGAGACTTGTTCCAAAGAACAAGTGATGATAGTTCGATAAATAATCCAAGATGAAGAATAATATGATGAATGCAGCGGCATCATTGATGAAGAAGTAGCCAAGAAGAAAGGGAAGACCAGTTCAAGAAGAATGATGTCTAGGATGCAGTATCAAGACCTGAAGGGAAGTTCGTAGTTCCATCATGCAGTAAATGGAAACATCATGGGATACAAGGAAATATTCATAGCACGAGGCTTCTCACGAAAAGAAGGAATAGACTATGAAGAGACATTTGCAGCCATTGGAAGTTAAGACACATGATAGGCAGACTCATGTGTGCAAATTAAAGAAGGCCTTGTACAAGCTCAGAAGGCACCCATGGGATAACACATACATGAGGAGCTTGAATATCACCTAGAGCGATGAAGATCTTAACCTTTGCTACAAGGTTGAAGATGAAAGCCTATAGAGGATGACAAGCTCACAGATGGGTGCGAGAACAACTTTTTCAAGATAAAGTATATTGGTATCTAGTGACCCTAGATGGATACATAGAATATTAGTAGCAGAGGAAGCTACTTGTCACTCCAATACAGAATGTTTCAGTGCATAAAGTATAAAAGGCATAGGGAGAATGATGCCTCACTTTAGAGGGAGTAACTGCAGAAGATCCCGAGGTTCGACATGGTATGAGAGGATGTATAGATTACTGATGACTCTAGTCTTTACTAAAGAGTAAAGCAGATTCCAAACTTTTCTTCAAGGTTAAAGGTGGAAGACTAGTGATGCTCCTGTTATATGTTGATGACTTGTTCCTGACAGAAAAGAGGAACTCATTAAAGTTACAAGAAGGATACTTCCTACCAAGTTCGAGATGAAGGACTTGGATATGATGCACTACTTTCTGGGCATGGAGGTGTGGCAGAATGCAGATGGAATCTCCCTGGGATAAGGGAAGTATGTAGTAGAGATCCTAAAGAGGCTCAGGATGATGGACTTCAAGGCCATGACCACACCTATGGCATCGAACCTGAAGCTATTGAGTGTTGCTTCATCAGATTTCGTTGATGCCACGATGTATTGTCAGATGATTGGGTCCTTGATATACCTAACAAACATGAGACCATATATTTGCTTTACGGTTAACACCTTGAGCCAGTTTCTAACAGATCCTAAACATGTTCACCTGATGGTTGCAAAGCATGCAGTGAGGTACCTAAAGGGTATAGTTGAGTATGGGCTCAAGTATGATACAAATCAGAAGATTAACCTGGAGGGTTATGTGGATTCGTATTGGGTAGGAAATGCCATTGATAGGAAGAGAACCTTGGGGTGTTGCTTCAATATAGGATTAGGTGTGATCTCTTGGTTTAGCATGAAGCAATCTTGCATAGCACTGAGTATAGCTGAAGTAGAGTATGTCGCAACTTGTTCGGCTAGTTTTGAGGCAATATGGCTTAGGAAGCTACTGTCTGAGTTATTTGATCTCCCGTTAGATGCTACCTGTATCTTATGTGACAACCAGAGTTGTGTGAAGCTATCTAAGAACTCAGTGTTCCATGATAGGTCGAAGCACATCGAGATCAAATATCATTATATTAGGGATATGCTGCAGAGAGGAGCAGTGAAGCTCCAGTATGTTGTGACGGACGAGCAGATAGCAGGTGTGTTGACCAAATCACTAGCCAAGGTGAATTTTGAGTACTACAAAGAGAGGCTTGGTGTTCTTCAGATAGAAGATACTTCAAGGAAGAAGTGATGTGACACATTTGTAGGAGCCATTCCAAGCATGGTAGGAGGATCCTTCCTGTTAGAATATAATCCATCAGGATTATTGTAAATAAATAAATAAATAGGAATTTGAATAGTTACATGGGAAGGTGAAAAGGCTGGTTCTCAACCGCCTCATTGTAATTTATAAATATATGCATTTGGCTATGTAATAGATTGAATCGGGAGTTATTACCAACAAGTGGTATCAGAGCAGGTTCCTACCATAACTCCTGCTATTAAAATTTTAGTCCTGGCAGCCTGTATGCTCGCCAGTCTGCCCTCTGCTCTTCCCTCCTGCCAGTGCATGCATTGCATGCGTTACATTCCCTTCACGACTGAGTTTTATGTACTGCGATTGTGTAGAGGAAACCCTAATCCCTACCAGCGTTTTGTATGTGTATTATTCTACGTGGGCACCAATAATTCTGTGTGATACCTATTAGTGGTATCATAAACCCTAATTCTTTCATGCTGAAGCTTTGTGCTCCGACCTCTTCATTTGCATATCTCCACTCTCGCTGTAAATGCGTTCTGAATGTTTTTTTGACTGGTCTGGTGCTCTGTACTCTATCCTACGATTTGTGTGAATATCATGGTGACTGCGATTTGTATATCCTATGGGTTTTGAATATGAGCATATGCATGAAGCGTGGAGTATAAACCTATTTTTCTTTGTTGATTGAAGACTGCGAGTTGAGTATATCTCTGGTGATCTATGATGCGATATAGTGATCTATGCTGCGATATTGTGCTTGATTGTGCTTGGTATCTCTGGTAATTGTATGTAGCTTATTGTGGATGGAGTTTTATGTAAGTTCAGATTAAGAATGGCGTCCCTCTTGTAAACCCTAATTTCTGCCACAAGCACAAGCTGCAATGAGTGTATTTTTATAAGTTTTGATCTCACTGCCTGCGCTTCTGAATATCACTGTGACCGCTCTCTCTTGATGCTCAAAGTTTGTTTGAAGAGTGATAAATATTGTGACTGGTTTCTAAATGATCACCACCACTGATATCGTGTGAATCCCCTCTCTGCATTGAGGCTGCGACCTGTGATTGTTTTGAAAATGTGCACTGGAGAGATAATATACTGCTACGTGTTGAAGATGGTATGGAACTGCTGCGTGGAGCACGAGATAATAATGTGTGCTGGACATAAAACCCTAGTTTTTCCCTAGTTCCAAACTGCTGCGTGTTGAAGATGGTATGGAACTGCTGCGTGTTGAAGACAACTGCGTTTTGCGTTGTGAAGGTGCAGTGAGTATGGAGTGATAACAATCTTGCCTCATCTTCTCAAAGACTGCGATATAGAGACTGTTGCGTGGAGAGATTGCAGCCTGTGCGTGTAAGCTGGTGATTTGAAGGGACAAAACTGGTGATTTCGAGCTATTTGACAGTGAAAACTGATTATTTTCAGTGTTTTTGGTAAAGATTCCTCCTGGAAGTGGAGTTGCGACCTGTGCATGAAGGGACTCTTGTGCATGAAGTGCGTGGAGGTGAAGACTGTTGTCTTCATATTAGCGTGGAGACCTATCAGTGTTTATGCTGAGTGATATATTATATGCTGCATACTTGAAGACCGATCTCAGACTGAATACTGAGACTGATATGTGCAAATAATGTATGCTGCCCGTGATTGTATACCTTGCGTGGAGTACTAATTCAAAGAGCTATGCGTGCCAAATAAAAATCCTTGTCTATAGAACGAGAATTCCGTTCAGTGCATCTTGGATGGTGCTGCTCTCTACAGTCACATTAAATGTATTCTTTGGTATTCAGTGTATTTCTTGAAGTATATTAAGTGTATTGTGCTGCTCTCTACGAGTTGCATATTTTTTATTGCCTGTGACCGTAGGAAATCAAGAAAAAAATATACACAAACCCTAATATGCATTGAAGACTAGTATATGTATTGAAGACTGATATATATCCACCAGATATTGTGCGTGAAGAGATTGCTGCCTATGTGGAGACTGCAACATTGCTAAAGACTGTGTTGAACGCTGTAATAGCATGGAGACTACCTCAATTGTGTCTTATACCTGTCAGTCACCTGAAAATAAAGGAGAATGAACATGCTGCGTGGTATAAAAACTCTTGTATGCTGCGTTTAATGTGACTAATATATTTTGTAAAAGCTTGTGTATGCTAACCTGAAGTTGAGATTGTAAATCACCTTGGCAGAGACTGTAGACTTCCAAGGTTATTATTTTTTTCTCTTTTTCATATCAAGTTTATTATTGTAAATTACACTAACAATTGTAAAGATGCGCTCTTTGGCATCTAGTATTGGTGCTTCCCTAGATGGAAAATACCAATCCAAAGACCCTTCCAAGGGAGACTGCAACAAGAGAGGACAAGGAAGAAGAAATTTCAGAGGAAGAGGGGGCAGAAGCAAAAGATCAGATTTGCAGTGCAAGCGTTGCGGAAATACTGGGCACACATCAGATCAGTGTTGGGCTTCATGGGACTCCATCAAAGACAAGCATAACCAGAAGAAAGATGACCAAGATGCTAGTAAATCTTTTGATTCTTGTATTGTTGCACATTGTAATCTTGGATTCAATGAAATGACTTCTCTTTCATCTTATAAAGATTGTTGGCTGCTTGATATTGGTGCAACATCACACATGACATTTAGAAAAGACTGTTTTGAAGAACTGAATGAAACAATAGATGGCATAGTGTACTTTGCAGATAATTCAAGTATTAAACCAAAGGGAATGGGCACCATTCGACTGAAGATGCCTGGATTCCCTGATTTCTTGTTGAAGAACGTTCTCTGTCTTCCAGAGTTGCAGAGAAGCCTGCTATCCTTGGTGGAGATTCGACAGCAAGGCCATTCCATCCACATGTTTGATGGAATCATTGAAATAAGAAAGTCCTCTGACAACCAAGTCATCATGACTGGATATGAATATGGGAAGCTGCTGAAGCTCAAGGGTTCATCCGCAATATTTCAGAACTATGCCTACCTCTCTCAGCATGGAGAAGGTAATATGTCATCTAGCTCATTGTGTCATGCAAGATTTGGTCATCTAAATTATAACAGTCTTCATTTATTGAGAAAGAATGGTGTATTTGGTTTACCCACCATTCCCAAAGAGAAGAATAAATGTGATGCATGTATATTAGGGAAACATAGTAAGCTGCCATTCCATGA
>LPNX010908740.1:154634-183993 GCA_001517045.1 Pseudotsuga menziesii
TAGGCCATCTCCCTTCAGTCAGGCATCTCAGAGTTTTTGGTTCCACCTGTTATGCCTTGATTCCGAAGGAGCAAAGAAACAAGCTTGGTGCTCGAAGCAGAAGATGCATTTTCCTGGGGTACGAAGAATACTCCAAGGCATACCGTTTGTATGATGAGGTAAACAAGAAATTTGTTATTTCCAGAGATGTCATTTTTCTTGAAACTAATAAAAATGACCAGTCCATTGAGAGACAGCTTGATCATTTGGAAAATTATCCTCATCCAAAGAAATATTCTGAAAATGAATATGAAATTCCAAACCTTGAAGGGGGGATTCCTATTCTGGATCAACCTTTGGAATTTCCATATGAAGCACCAACTCCCCCACATGAAGAAGTTCCTGCTACTTCACTTGAACAAGAGGTTCAACTGGATGATGTGATTGAGAGAATTGAAAGAATCTCAATCAACGATGAAGCGCCACCAGCTGATCAACCAGGACCATCATGGAAGATTCCTAAATGGGCCACAAAGACACTTGAAAGTGTCCATCCAGATGAAGTTGGAAAGACGGGAACAAGAAGTTCGAAAAGACATGAAGATGGAGGAGGAGCAGATAATTCAGGTGATGACATGGATGTATCATTTGATTGTGAATTTAATTTATCTGCTAACTTTGAACCAACTTCCTTTGAAGAAGCTTCTACTCGTGTTGAGTGGAAAGAAGCTATGCAAAATGAGTATGATGCACTCATAAAGAATGGAACTTGGAAGCTGGTTGACCCTCCAGTTGGAACCAAACCAATTGGCTGCAAGTGGGTGTACAAGAACAAATACAAATTAGATGGCTCACTTGACAAGCACAAAGCGAGGCTTGTAGCAAAAGGCTATGCACAGAAAGAAGGAATTGACTATGAAGAAACATTTTGAGGATCAGCAGCTGTTTCATGGAGATCACACAAACAATCAGTTCCAGCAGATTCAACAACAGAAGCAGAATATGTGGCTGCAGCTGAAGCAACGAAAGAAATAGTATGGCTCGGGAATATTCTTGAAGATTTGCAAGAAAAACAAGAGAAATCCACTCCATTGTTGGGTGACAATACTTCTGCAATCAAGATGGCTAAGAATCCTATATTCCATGATCGAACCAAACACAGCAACACAAAGTATCATTTGATTCGACATCATGTAGAGGCCAAGACATTCCATCTTCGACATTGTTCCACAAATGATCAAGTTGCAGACATCTTCACCAAAGCGCTTGGAGGAGAAAAGTTTGAAAGGTTCAGAAACATGCTCGGACTTACGAACACCCCTTCGGATTAAGAGGGGGATTGTTAGAATATAATCCATCAGGATTATTGTAAATAAATAAATAAATAGGAATTTGAATAGTTGCATGGGAAGGTGAAAAGGCTGGTTCTCAACCGCCTCATTGTAATGTATAAATATATGCATTTGGCTATGTAATAGATTGAATCGGGAGTTATTACCAACACTTCCCATGGATGTAGATGTAAGCGATGTGTGATGAGCATCGGGATGATGCTTCAGTTTCTGCTATGATGATGATCAGGATGATCATATGATGATGATATGCATCATGATGATGTTGTGATGAGTATCAGTATGATACTCTGTGGATAGATTGTACATATAAGCATGTAAAAGAACTTTAGAGATCCTATAGTGTGTGCTTGGATGCTCTTTCGAGGTTTTGCTACAGGTAGCATAGAAAAGATCCTGGGAGATCCTATAGTCTGTTCTAGGATTGTCTTTCGAGGTTTTGTTACTAGAGGCATGTAATCAACCCTGGAGATCTGATAGGTTGAGCTATGTGCTCGTAAAAGTCCTGGGATGCTCTTTAGAGTTCTTATAGGCTATATGCCACTCTTTTAAGGTTTTTCTTAACCACATAGAAAAGATCCTGGGAGATCCTATAGTCTATGCTAGGATTCTCTTTTGAGTTTTTGTGGTGGTAACCACATAGAAAAGATCGTGGGAGATCCTATAGTCTGTGCTAGGATGCTCTTTCGAGGTTTTGTGGTGGTAGTCACATAGAAAATATCATGGGAGATCCTATAGTTTTTGCTCATATTCTCTTTCTAAGTTTTGTGATGGTCACATGTAAAAGATCCTTGGAGATCCTATAGTTTTTGCTCGGATTCTCTTTCAAGGTTTTGTTAACACATGTAATCAATCTTGAGGATTCCACAGTATGGCCAAAGATGATGAAGAACTACAGAATCCATTCTTTGGGAGAATGGAGGCACCTGGTCAGTTACCAGGAAATTGATTCAGTTTGGGACTGAAGCTCATCTTAGTGCTGAGAGGCCATTCTCTGGGAGAATGGAGGCACCTAGTCAGTTATAAGGAATTTGTTTCAGTCTAGGAATGACACTTAGCCTAGAGTTAAGATCCATTCTTTGAGAATGAAAGATGTAAGTGCTGGGCAGGCCATTCTGACATGGTTATTGGATGTGTTCCACTCATGGTCAGATACAAGTGCTAAAGAAGATGAAGACCTACCTGGAGGCTAGGCCTACAACCAATATGAAAAAGGGCTGGCTCTGTAGAACTTCCTGTGATGAGAAGAATGAAGAGATAGCACCATTTGATTGAGATAGCGGAAGCATCGATGATGATCCAGTGATGATCTAGACTTGATGAAGATGACTTGAAGATGAAGATGCCTTGAAGATGAATATGACTTGAAGATGAATATGACTTGATGATGACTTGATGATGATCGAGATGATACAGAGAAGAAGACTTGTGCTAATAAATTGTGTCGAGAGAATACCTTCTTAGTTAAGAGGGAGTGTTGATGTATTTGTAACTTAAGAATGTATTCACTTGTATATCTTATGTATTGTACCCCTGATGTTTATTCCGAGAAGTATCTATAATGTAATTGAGTCATGTCATGCCCCTATGTTCTGATTGGGAGATTCAATAATGTAAACAAGTCATGTAAAGTCATTGAGGTTAACCCTCCATTGTAGGTCGGGGAAATAGTCCCCACAATTGATTCAAGGTTAACCCTCCTTGTTTTTCGGAGGGCAAAGTCCCCACAATTGTGGGGCACTAGGGTTATTAGAATCTACTAAAGAAGTTGGCCCTGGTAAGTAAATGTTAAGTGAGGCTGACTTGTTGGAGTGGACATAAAGTGAATGGAAGAATATAAATAGAAGTGAGGCTCTCCTCATTTCTACACATCACACACACACTTACTCATGGGGGTACATGAGTGAGAGAGGAGAAGCTCTCTCAAGTGAGAGAGAGAGAATAGATGTTGGAGATCATCTTTTCTATCTTTGGGTTTTACTGCTGCCATTGGTGCTCATTCTATCTCTAAGGAAGTTGTGGGGCTTTCTCTTTTATGGTTTCCCCGAGGAAAATTCTTTTTGTCTCTTATCTCTTGTGTTTATTGCTGTGCATGTTATTCTCTTAGATAAGATCCTAAGTTCATATTGCTTAAATGATAAAAATATAACACCAAGATCTATTATGTGCTTTGCAGTTTGTACATAGACATGTACAAAGTATGTGTTGTGGTACCTACTTGGTACAAGCGTATGTGGACTCATATATGTCTTGATCAGTAAAAGAGAGTTTTAAATATATATGAAATATGACTAATATAGTGATCGAGGAAGATCACATGTGTTGCTCTAGATAGAGCATGTTGAAAAGAAGTAAAGATTTTGAGGGTTCTAGTCAATTATATTTGAGACATGGTACATATCCATAGATGAGCAACATTTCTAGCATTCTTATTAAGCTTATGTCCGGGACAAGCTTGGTATAGTACATAATAACTCCTCTAGTTGAAGAGGGAGTATTGATGTGTCTTCATAGGCGACAGGAGATAAAGTCCCCACCAGTTAGTCATCATACATGATTTAGGCAGTCGAGGGCTGTGATAGCTTATGGAGAGAATCCACATGAGAAGAGACATGGTCAAAAGTCTCAAAGACTATTTATAGTCTGGACTGTTAGAGAATAGTTAAAACCTCTCGAAGAGGTAGTTGGGGTGCTACAAATATAAAGAGAAGGATCACTAAGAAAGTGATAATGACTTGAATAACATCATATAGAATGGCAAGCTCACAAATAACTTCTCCATATAACAGAAGATTCAAGAAGTCAACAAATGTTTAAGAGTGAAAGAAAAGATAAGTCTTTCTTTGTGCATGTTATTACACATTTGTTGTATAATGTTGTATGTGATGGATTTAAAAAATCCGTTGTTCTGGATTGGATCTAGATGATGCTACTTTGTGTAAGTAGTTGGTTGGTCTTTGAGAAGACATGTTGTATTTTATGCTTACTACTAAGCATATGTTTGAGTACATTTGAGGTAAATTAGAATAGGCTCTTGATTGTATTTGATACATGGCAGACCTATAATTTCATTGTGCTATCCATCTATTTTTTTAGCCTGAGATAAGCTATGTAATTTGAGGCTAGTACTACAAAAGCTAAGTGTATTACAGCTAGTACTACAGAAGAAAGATGTATGTCTAAGAGTACTACAAAAGCAAAATGTGTTTTGCAGATAGTACTACATACTGAGGAGGTTACCTACTAGAACGAAATACTTGAGCCTATAGTCATTAGGTTTTAATAGCCAAGCTTTCTTGAAAGACCCTATATGTGTTTTATGATAAAACACATTTGAGATGAAGTTCTACTTCATTGAAGTCATGGTCATGATTTCCAGTACATGGGTACTGATGAGAAGATTGAAAATTTGTGACAAGCCTCTATTTGTGATGAAGTTTAAACACTTCTGAGATAAGCTTGGTATGGTAGAGAATGTCTCCCTCGCTAAGTGGGAGTGTTGAGATTGCAACATTAGGAGTCATTCTTCAATATTGTAATATCAAGATAGTAGGCTTGTGTAGTCCTACGAATATCCTCATGTGATTGAGGTGGTGATGTTGTAAAGTCTTGTGAGTAATATCAAGATAGTAGGATTGTGTAGTCCTACGAATATCCTCATATGATTGAGGTGGTGATGTTGTAAAGTCTTCTGAGTAATATCAAGACAGTGGGCTTGTGTAGTCCTATGAATATCCTCATATGATTGAGGTGGACAAAAGGCTTGTGTAGTCCTATGAATATCCTCATATGATTGAGGTGGACAGTAGGCTTGTGTAGTCCTACGAATATCCTCATATGATTGAGGTGGACAGTAGGCTTGTGTATTCCTACTAATATCCTCATATGATTGAGGTGGATAGTAGGCTTGTGTAGTCCTACGAATATCCTCATCTGATTGAGGTGGAGAGTAGGCTTGTGTAGTCCTATGAATATCCTCATATGATTGAGGTGGACAGTAGGCTTGTGTAGTCCTACGAATATCCTCATGTTGTGAGGTGGTGTACTTTTCTATGTAAAGTAGATATAGTATGTGATGTATGGCTAATCATGATCAATAGGTGCTACAAGTGTCCTTTAGGGATTAGCTACCCCTAGAGTGATTTACTTTAGCATGTGACTATATGACCTAGGGAAATACATATGATCATAGGTTTGGAAACGATCTTATGAGTATGATATCATAAAGATGATTATTTAATGAAAACAAATATGGACCATGCAGAGATATTTAATATAAGCATAGAGAAAGAGAGAGAACTCAAATTGCATATGTTTCCACCAAGTAAAATCGAATTGATTAGATATCATTTGAGTATTAGTTATGGTAAACAAGTTCAGTTAATTAAGGAATCAACTCCTTAATTTATGCAAGTGATGGTTGGAAATAAACACTGATGGAGAAGCACTAGTTCTATTCTGTTAAATTCAGTTCAGCTGAGTTACATTCAGTTCTATTTAGTTACATTCAGTTCAGTTCATTTACACTTAGTTGTATGTAGTTATACTCAGTTCTATTCAATTGCATGTAGTACCATTCTGTTCAGCTCAGTTAACAACTCAATTAGAGTTAGTTAATTAATGGAAGGAAAATATCTTTTTGTGGGAGATAATTATGGAGTGCCATCTTGGAACCAGATTAGTATGGGGTGCATGATTAAAGATGGATCAGTGTTCTAGGTGTTAACAAGTTGTTGTTACATGCAACCATTTATTTTTGTTGTAAAACCTAATTTGACTTGTTATTAAAGTGCTATGCACTTGGAAATTTGGATACTGTGTTCCATTCGATCTCTACTCTCTGGTGCTCTCGGTGAAAGCAATATTCTATTGTGTTGCAATCATTCTCTGTTACTTATGAATCATACTCTAATATCGTTTGTTGGGTTTTTTTATCCTCTGAATCAATAGAGGTTTTTCCCAGGGTATATCCCGTGTTCTATGGTTTGATTTATGTCTTTGGATTATTGATGAGATTTATATGCAATGTTATTATGGATTAAAGTTTTAAAGTTCAAGTTTCTTCATATTTTGCTCAATCACTAACAACATGTAGGAAATTAGAGTTGCATATGAAATGCTTGACAAACACTTCTATAAAAATAGTGGGTTTAGTTAATAGGTGGTGTTTTATTGGAGGCCATGAATTAAATATGTGATTAACAAACCAGAATGGTAGATTTGATGAGTAAATTTGAGAAAAATTTCGAACTGCAGAGTTATTAGTGAAATGAATTTCAATTATGTTATGAAACAACGATATTTTCGAAAGGGAAGAAATCATTTTTTTTGTTTATTTATGAAGATTTATAAATTTGGGGAAAATTTGAGATGACCCCCACTCATGCCATGTGGATAGAGGGTATGACATGGACCAGCCAAAACATATGAATGCATTGATGTCAGGACCTAAAACAAGGTCGCTGAATAAATATGATAGGGTAATACACTTTATAAGGCTAACTTGTGAGCTCGATGAGAACGGTTAGATGCAAGGAATTGAATAGTTATATTCGGATAGGCTCATCTGAGAATGTTTGTGAAGGAGAATGTGAGAGCCGAAACATAGTAGAGAAGTATGATGTATCATAACTTTTTTATTAGGAGCGTTGAATAAGGTAATTTCATGACAAAATTTGTGGGAAAGGACCTATGAAATAAAGCCAATATTGTATCGAAAATGTTGTATCAGGAGTGTTGTATCAAAAAATTCCATGACAGAGTACGCAAGGAAGGATTAATGGATAAAATCCAATATCATACTGGAAATGATGTATTAGGAGTGTCACATTAGGGAATGTTGTGATAGAGTACATGGGGAATGCCTCGTGTGCTGAAAGTACAACTTTGGGAGTCATTCCCATGAGATTGGTGTTGTATCAAGTCTGGAATCTACATCGTATTAGGTTCATATCTTCTCCATGGAACTTATGTTGTATTAAGTTCACTAACTTATGTTGTATTCGGTTAAAGATATTATGTTGTATTAAGCTAGAAACTTGTGTTGTATCAAGTACTATTCGGGAGATATGATTGTAGTAGGATATTATGTTGTATTAAGATCATGACCTTATGTTGTATTAAGGTCAGAGACTTGTGTTGTATCAAGTTTGAACTTATGTTGTATTAAGTTCAAGAGTCTTGTGTTGTATCAATAATGGTATTGTATCAATACCACATGACGTATGTTGTATTAAGTCTCGAGGATATACTATGTGATGTATGGCTAGTCATGGTCACTAGGTGCTACAAGTCTCCTTTAGGGATTAGCTACCCCTAGAGTGATTTACTTTATCATATGACTATATGAACTGCGGTAATACATATGATCATAGGTTCCGGACACAATTATTATGAGTATGATATGATATAGATGATTAATTTATTAAACACATATGGACCATGTAGAAGTAATTAAATAAGATGAGCACAGAGATAGAGAGAGAATTCAAATTTCCCATGTATGCCTCCAAGTGAACTCGAATTAATAAGACATTAGGAGAGTCTTAATTGTGATAAACAAGTTTCACTTAATTAAGGAATGAAATCCTTAATTTATGCAAAGTACTTGTTGAAGATGATACTGATGGAGAAGCACTAGTTACATTCAGTTCTGTTCAATTAAATTCATTTTTTTTTAGTTACATTCAGTTCTATTCAGTTAAATTCAATTTTGTTTAGTTACATTCAATTATGTTTAGTTACCTTTAGATATTTTTAGTTACATTCAATTTTTTCAGTTACATTGAGTTCTGTTTAGCTACATTCAGTTCTATTCAGTTACACTCATTTCTTTTCAGTTAAATTCAGTTATGTTTAGTTACATTTAGTTCATCTTAGTTAAATGTAGTTCCATTCAATTCAGTTTGGTTCAATCAGTCAAAACAACTCAGCAAGAGGCCGTTAACACCAGTGAATTAATGGAGGGTGCATAAATTTAGTGTGGGAGACAATTATGAGGTGACAACTTGGCACCAAGTCAGTAAGGGCACAAGGTTGAAGGTGAAACAATGTTCAAAGTGTTAATAATGTTACTGATGCACAAAATCATGCAACCATGCTACCTTATTTGCATGACTGAATTTGGCTTGTTATTAAAGTGCTATGCACTTGGAAAGACAAGTATAGTGCCCCATCTGATCTCTATTCTCTTGTGCTATCTTATCAGACAATCTGCCATTGTGTCGTAATCATTCTCTATCAATTATCTATAATACTCAAAGGATTGTTGGGTCTTTCATCCTCCAGATTTGGAGGGTTTTCCCAGTGGACATCATGTGTCTTATGGATTGAATGAATGTGTGTATGAATTGTTTATCATATCTATCTATACTATAATTATGGATTAAAATTTTTAAAGTTAAAGAATATTTCATTATTGCTCAAACATTGACATGGAATCAGAGAAAGGGTGTGCAAGAGGTTAGTTTTGTGCAAACACTCTAAGCCTCCATACTATCTTGAAGCATTGAGAAAGAGCTTGAAGTAATGGCACCAATATCTGTCTGACCAAAATATTGACTCAGAGGAACATCTAACTTCAACACATGGAAGGAGAGCGTGATGAATATACTTGAAGAGCGTGATCTTGATTATTTTTTGAGCTCCATGATCGAAGAGCCCACTACAAATGCAGAAAGAACCAATTAAAAAATAATCAAGAACAAGAAAAGAGGATCATATATGACTTCGTGAAGGAAAATATCATGACGGTGATCACACCATTGAAGACAACAAAGGAGTGTTTCAACACACTCACAAATATTTATGAGAAGAAGGACCCTACTCGAAAGAGGGATTTGAAGAACAAGTTGTGCAACATGAAGATGGAAAGAGATGAGACCGTAGCCTCCTTATTCACAAAGATCTCACAAGTAAAGGATCAACTAGTAAGAATCGACATGGAGATGGATGAGGATGATCTTCTACAAGTCAACATCGATGAAATCCCCTCCTCATGGGATACCTTTATTGCTGCAATAAATGGCAGAGAAGAACAGCCCAATTTCAAAATACTTTGGCATGATTAAATCTAAGAAGAAGGGTAAATATAGAACAAGATGGTGAGCACTAAGGAGGAGAAATTTACCTCACGTCAACAACCAAGAGAGAGAGAAAAACCTTTTATCTCAAGAATTATTTCCCTGAAAAGAAGAAAGAGATCCATAAAGGTTTTGACAAATCAAAACTCCTATGTTTTTATTTTCAAAATCCGGGACACTTCCTACAGGATTTTGTGCAAGGAAAAGAAAAGAAGGAAGAGTTGATGCATCCACTACCATAGAAGGAGGTGAACCTTCTTAAGAGAAATCATCCAAGGAATCATGATGATCAAAAGGAATATTTCCTTTAGTAAAGAAGATAATTTTCTCTTGGTTTCATGGGATCCATATTCCCATGCTGAGAGACACTTTCTAGTACGTGCATTAAGTTTTCTTCTGTTGACACAAACTCAGTCAACAAGGGTTCCCTCTCTATCGACACCCAAACCACCGCGACCTCCCTGAGCACTGGCCCAAATATGTTTTACCCCATCTGGAAACACCCACAGAGTGGATGAAGTCTCACCCGAGATGTTCGAGGGTGAGCTGAAGAAACCAAGTTTCCACAAAATGAGAGAGGACCATGTGCATCTACTTATCAACTTAGTGCAACATTAACATATATAATCATTCAACTTATGCTTGAACAGAACTGCATCATCATTTCTCAGATCACATTATCATACCAGAACTGCAATAAAACATTGATACACAAACATATCTAATGGAATAACATCATTCAAAGTAGGGAAACATCGCATCATTTACATATCTGTGTCGCAGAAGACAATAAAACAATTGAGTCGCAGAAGACAATAAAACAGGAAAACAATAAAGGGCACGATAGCTCTACTCAACTTCCATCATGACATATTAACTTTCACACAAAACCACAAATTATTCAATATAGTTCTTTAGTACACAAGTCAACCAATCTCAATTCAAGCATAGATCTTACATAACATGCAAAGACTTAGCTCCCCAAAATTTCTCTTTAACACTTGCAATTCTAGATCTACTTATATTCTTGCACCTTTACATTCATGGTCCACTTAGACAACTGCCTAACTAATTCTTAACCGATTCTACAAAATAATGACCAATATCTAGACAATGTGGACCAAAACTACAAAATATGACCAAAAATACATAAAATAATATAACTTCAACTTGCTTGGTATCTTTGACCTTGCACAACATCCGTGATGTTGCGCATATTAATCTTGCACATTGATCTAGGGACTAAACATGAAATGGTGTAATCAGACTACAGAATGAGTAGCCATTCTGTATATTCACACAAAGAATGAGAAATTACATTACAATGTCATGCTACCAACATAAATCAAAAGCAATTCGAATTCCTAAGGAGGTCATTTGAATTGAATGAGTGAGTCTAGCTTAACTGAATGTAAGCCATAGTCAACACTCAAGTTAACCACTAATCAAAACCATAATTGACTCAACTAATCCCTAACTAAAGTTGGAGTGCAATAAATGACCGAGTCTCAACTGAAAGAGATCAAACACATGTCATAGCAAGCCAAACATCAAGTGCTAGCACTTCAATGACTCCAATGAACCCCGATGAGGTTAACTGAAGTGTAATTGAACATCAGAAGTGGTTGGAGGCGCCCCTGTTGACTCCAGTTCATTAAATAATCAATTTAATGAAGGGAGGCACCTTCATTGCCCTGTTTAACTGATTGTAACCATCACTTAGCAATTAGGTGCATTAATATCACTTAGATAACCCTTGGAGTGCTCCAGTTAACCTCCCCGAATGTAGGAGAAGGCTAAGTTAGCCTCCTTGACTGAAGGTAGGTGTGGCTGTGATCTAGCTGATGACATTTAATGCTCCACTGATGTTAATTAAGACAATAATACTGAGGATAGTGGTGTAACTAGGCCAAATTGACCAAAATGAGTGTGTAAGGTGGTAAATGTCTCCAACACCCCCGCTTAAGCTATACTTAGGAGGAGTTAGAAAAAATAAATGCATAAAATGCTAGGGCCCCGGCAACTAAGGCCATAGGTCACCCTGTACAATGTTGAAACTAAAACAATGCTCAAAAACAAACTAAGTGAGGAAAAGAGGGAAAACCCAGTGGGAAAAACCCCCCCCTCAAGCTGAACACTGAAAGTAGTCTGAATCACCCTGATGAATTCACCCCCAAAAGTGAACGAAGGTAAGTGAACTTCTTTTCTGAAAATCTCTTGATGAAGATGTCTGCAATCTGCTCATCAGCTGGGCAGTATTACAGAATGATGGTCCTGTCATGCACTAGCTCCCTGATATAGTGCATGTGGATCTCTACATGCTTGGTCCTCTGCCTACTAACTGGATCTGTGGAAATCTTAATAAGTGGAAAAATTACTACCAAGATCAAACTTTGAAAGAATGCCTTGCAACCAAACTGCTTGGATGCAAGCATTCACCGCTCCTCGATACTCGGCCTCTACTGAAGATAGTGCTATGGCAGCCTAACTTTTGCTATACCAGCAAATGGGGCCACCACCAAACATGAATACATATCCATAAGTAGACTTCCGATCAATAGAATCACCCACCCAATCGGAATCTGTGTATCCAACCAGCTCTAGCCCGGAGTCTGCAGCATAGTGAATGTCGTAGGTCCCGGTTCCCTGAATATACTGGAGGATCCTCTTGTCTTCCTTCCAATGAATATAATTATGCTGCTGCATGTATCTTGATATATCATTCATGGCATAACAAATATCATTCCAAGAATGTGTCAAGTACAATAAGCTACCAATCAGCTGTCGATAGATAGTGCAGTCCATGGGAGGTGTGCATTTTCCTTCTTCAAGGCTGATCCCTAAAAGGAAAGGGAATGGTGCAGGCCTACAATCAGCCATGTTAAACTTGACTAATAGGTATGAAATTTATTTGGACTAAGTGAACATAATACCATCAGAATTTTGCTCAATTTCGAGCCCCAAAAATTGTTTTAGGAGCCCCAAATCACTCATTTCAAAAGCATTGTGGAGAGCAGTTTTGATGGCTGAAACGGATGCAACTGTGCTACCTATGATCAGTAAGTAATCAAAATATAAAACAGTAATAATTATATAACCATCATACTTCTGTAAATACACATTTGGATCTGATCTACACCTTTGGAAGTTTTGCGAGAGAAGGAAGGCATCCATCTTGGAATACCACTCTCTTAGGGCCTGTTTTAACCCGGATAGTGACTTCTTTAGATTTCAAACCAAAGATGGATCAATGATATGGGATTCATGTATATCTCCTCATGAAGATATCCATGCAAAAATTCTGACTTAACATCCATATGATGCACTTCCCAGTGCTTAGATGCTGAAATTGCCAAAACTAGGTGGATGGAGTCCATTTTTGCAACCGGTGCAAAGGTCTCATGGTAGTCCACACCTTGGACCTGAGAGAAAATTTTTTCCACCAAACTTGCCTTATATTTTCAGGTGCTTCCATAAGCATCAAACTTGGTCCGAAACACCTTCTTGCATTGAACCAATTTCCTTCCCGGAGGAAGAGAAACTAGCTCCCAAGTAGTGTTTTTCTGAAGAGAATTCATCTCTTCATCCATGGCAACTTCCCATCTCGGATCCTTCCAAGCATGGTAGTAGGATTTTGGGTCTGAAATAATAATAAAATATAAATTTTCATACATCAAATTATCAGGACAAGAGAGCGCAATACCTGCTCTTTGGAAATCAGACCGGGTTCTCCTTGGATCATCTGGATTTCCAATGTTATCTCTTGCGGAGGAGAGTGTCTGTCGAGCCCATGTAGGAAGATGATTCTATACTTCAGGTTCTAATTCAGCATATTATGATTTCTACACACTGATATCATAAATTAGAGGATCCAAATCAGAATCATCACCCCCAATTTCATCATCCAAATATTCAGTAGAATAGGAAGGAAATTCAACAGTTTTCTCTTTCACTAGTTCCACCTCCTGAAGAGGCTCATCGAACTTTATTAATTCTTGCACATGATCTAGGAACTAAGATTCAATCTCATCAAAGAATTATTAACAATTACTCATGAATTAGCAATAACTGGAATACCAATAGGTTTCCTCTCTGTATATTATATAAACAATAAATGATTACAATACCATGCATGATCAATGGCTTAACTCAATGAAGAATTCGAATAACTAAGGGACAATTCGAATTCCCATGCATGAGTCTAGCTTAACTGACTCTTTGCCATGCAATACCACTCAGTTAACCACTTGACAAAAAAACCTTAATTGACTCACCAATCCTAACTGAAGTTGGAGTGCAATAAATGACTTAATCTCAACTGAAGGAGATCAAACACATGTCATAGCAACCAACCATCAAGTGCTAGTACTGCATGACTCCAATAAACCTTAATGAGGTTAACTGAAGCTGAACTGACCATCAGAAGTTGGTGAAGGCGCCTAGTTCACTCCAGTTCATTAAATAATAATAAAATAATCAATAAATAATGATTAAATAATATATCTAATGCATGGAGGCGCCTTAACTGACTGTAACTGATTGGTTGAACTGAAAGTAAGCCCCAGTTAGCAATTAGGTGCATGAATGTCACCCAGATCACCCCTGGAGTGCTCCAGTTAGCCTCCTTGACTGTAGGGAAGGCTAAGTTAGCCTCCTTGACTATAGGAAGGCATGAGGATGACTGGGATGATGGTAATTAATGCTCCACTGATGTCAATTAAACTTAGGATAGTGGTTTAACTAGGCCAATTTGACCGAAAGAGTGTGTATGATGGTAGATGTCTCCAACAAACTTGACACTTCTCTCTATGATGATGTGTTTGGTTTTGATATCCAGAAGCTTGAAACCTTTAGATTCATCAGGATACCCAATAAACAGACATTCTATGCTTTATGGCTGCAAATCCCTTCTTTTATCAAGCGGAATCTGGGCCCATGCAGTAGACCCAAACACCCGCAGGTTTGACACATCCGGCTTGTGTCCGAAGTATGTTTCGAAAGGGATATTACCTTTCATGGATGAGTTTGGAACCCTATTATAAATGTATGCTGCATCATGCATGGCTTCAGCCCACAAATTTTCATCAATCTTCTTTGATTCCAACATACAGGTGGTCATCTCCTTGAGAGACCGATTCTTCCTGTCCGCTACTCCGTTCTGCTGGGGAGTGTAGGGAATTGAATGTTGGACCTGAATACCAATTTGGGAGAATATGTGCAGAAACTCATTACTGACATACTCCTCTCCATTATCATATCTCAATATCTTGATCTTAAGCTGAGAGTCATTCTCGATCAAGGCCTTCAATTCAGAAATTTTTTCACATACTTCAGACTTCTTTTTGAGAAAGAAGACCCAGGTGTACCTTTAAAAATCATCAATAAAAGTAAGAATATACCTTGATCCATTCATGAATGTGATAGGAATCGGACCGCTGATATCAGAATGTATCAGCCCCAATATGCATGTAGCTTGGTTTGCCTTCCCTCGATCGAACTTGTGGTCAGGGTGTTTTCCAATCACACAACCCTTGCAATTTCCGATGGTTGCCTTGATGACTGGGAGGCCTTCAAACATGGAGTTTTTTTGTAATTTATGAAAATATTTGAAATGAATATGGCCAAAACTTTCATGCCATAGCCTACTAACCTCATTTCCATGAGTTAGCAGAGCGGTGGTCTTTGCATCCGACACAAAGTGGGAGAAATCATAGGCTCTTGCATGATGGTTTGCAAGACCTTTAGCAATGAGTTTCCCGGATGCAAGATTCATTATCTCAAAATAATTTGGGCTGAAAGAAACTCTTAGGCACTCCAGTATGTGTCATCTGATAGACACTAAGGATATTTGATGCCAAAGATGGTACATACAAAACATTTGAAAAAAAACCATTTTCAAGATCAATAGTACCTTGTCCTTCTAAAATGATGGTGGAGTCATCTCCCATGTGGATGGGGATGGATTTTTCGGTCTCCAAGGATGAAAAGGAGTCTCTTTCATCCATCATGTTGTTTGAAGCTCCATAATCAATCAAGAGTGCTTTGGAATTCGAAGTGCTTTCCATGAGGGCATGACCTTTTTCATGACGTGGTTCCCGATCTTGCTAATCTCTCCTCCGAAAGCTTTCCGGAAGATTGATGTGATTTCTCTCAAGGAGAGAGGTAGCTTCATCAATATTATTCTTCATGCAGGCATGTTCAGGGTGGAATCCCTTCCCCTAGTATGAACACTTGACTTTTTCATTGCCATGGTTCCCTTTTCCTTTGTTCTTCCTTGAGTTGGAAGACTCATCATGCTGCTGGTTTTCAACTCTAGGCTTAGGAGCATCAAATTTAGTTTTTGGGTTCTTCTGTTGCTTTCCTTTACCCTTCAGATCTTTGGGCCCTGATACATGGAGGGCTTGATCACGGGAATATCTGATGATCCCCATCTAGACAAGCTTTTCATGTTCACTTGTTAGGGACTCAATGAAGGCATTGAGTGTAGGCATCTTCCATCCATGGGTTGTGAGCTTCCCCGCATAGAATGTAAAAACAAAAACTGAATAATCAGCCCCAAGTTTGGAGAGTATGGCGAGGATGAGCTGATCATCCTCCTTCTCCACTTTGCATTGCTTCAAGAGTAAAACAGTGTGTTTGAACCTTGTGAAAAAGTCATTCAGAGTCTCAAAATTGGAGGGCTGGAGAGACATTAATTCATTTTTGAGCTGGTAAACTCTTAAGTCATATTGCTTTCCATATAGAGTTTCCAATTTGTCCCATATTTCTTTTGGAGTCTTCAATCCCGTAAGATGGAAAAAAAGATCCCGGGAAATAGAGAGGCATAAGAAACTGAATGCTTCATCCTTCTTGTTCAAGAATATTGATTTTTCTATGGTAGAACCAGGCTCATATTTAGTGTCCATGGTGACTCTATAGAGTCCTTTGGAGTGCAATTGAATCTCCATGTCACCTTTCCATGAGTGGAAATTGTATGGAGTCAAAATATCTACTAAGGAGGCCATCTGGATCTGTTGGAGCAAATGCTTCACCTGTAGAAAACTTGAAAATCACAACAGAAAGGGCAATGTAAGGTCGGACAGCCTGCACATTTTATGCTTTCATTACACCCAGCATAGTCAATCAAGCAAGCTTGATAAACAAGTTCTTTACTTGGGGTATTAATTGGTAAGCCTTGGCTTCTGGTGCAGTGCTGGATTTTTGAGCTATTGCTCAATTTTCATGCAAAAATCTGTCAAAAAGCTTGTTTTTGAGAGATAGAGCTTCATCCTGTAGTAATATATGATACCATATTAATCTTTCACATTGATCTAGGGACTAAACATTATTCTCATCAAAGATTAATCAACAAATAACTCATGAAATGGTGTAATTGGACTACAGAATGAGTAGCCACTCTGTATATTCACACAAAGAATGAGAAATTACATTACAATATCATGCTACCAGTATGAATGAGAAGCAATTCGAATTCCTACAGAGGTCATTTGAATTGAATGAGTGAGTCTAGCTTAATTGAATGTAAGCCAAAATCAACACTCAAGTTAACCACTGATCAAAACCCTAATTGACTTAACTAAAGCCTAACTGAATTCGGAGTGCAATAAATGACTGAGTCTCAACTGAAAGAGATCAGACACATGTCATAGCATGCCAACCATCAAGTGCTAGCGCTTCAATGACTCCAATGAACCCTGATGAGGTTAACTGAAGTGTAACTGAACATCGAAAGTGGTTGGAGGCGCCCCTGTTGACTCCAGTTCATTAAATAATCATTAAATAATCAATTTAATGAAGGGAGGCACCTTCACTACCCCGTTTAACTCATTGTAACCATCAGTTAGCAATTAGGTGCATTAATATCACTCAGATCACCCCTGGAGTGATCCAGTTAGCCTCCCTGAATGTAGGAGAAGGCTAAGTTAGCCTCCTTGACTAAAGGTAGGCGTGGATGTGATCTAGCTGATGACATTTAATGCTCCACTGATGTTAATTAAGCCAATAATACTTAGGATAGTGGTGTAACTAGGCCAAATTGACCAAAATGAGTGTGTAAGGTGGTAAATGTCTCCAACAATGCAACTAACTTATCCCAAAACTTCCTACTCACAGACCCCCAACACAATATTGTGGCTCACCCTCGAGCCATGTCAGCTAGACATGGAGTACTCATTGATCTTCAGCTTGAAGTTGTCATACTGTGGACTTATCTCCTTGACTTGCTCTTTCACCTTCTCAGTGATCTCTAGGCTCCTTGTCAAGTCATGCTTTAACGTATGTTCAAACATCTTCTCAGTAACCTCCATCTTGCCTTCCTGCAAGACCTGCAACACCAAAATTGACTTAATGGAAAGTTGCATTCCGATATGTTTGAACTCATCTAAATTCTCACTATGCCTTTGCTGTCTTTCCCTTGCCTTCCCGACGCATTGTTTCAACTCCTTAAACTTCGTAGACCTTCTGATTTGAAAAACTAGTGGAATTAATCTCAGTGTCATCTTTAGTATCGCCAGTTTTCCCTCTGCCTCCTGCAACTGCTTGGTCAGTTTCTCCAATTGCTCATCCTGGACTATGCTGCCCAAAAATTGCATAGTCGCTTCAGTGACCTTCTTTGATTACTGCTCCATCTCTTTTGGCTATGTCGCCAGATCCTCCATGGTGCTTTTCCTTTCGACGACTTGTTCTAGTGGTGTGTCAGGATGTACCAGAGCATTCAAATCTGCATTATATTGTTGCAACTATGTGATCACCGCACCAAGCCATTTTTCTCTCTCTACTGCATCTAGTTCTGTGGTGCTCTCATGTGCATGCTGATAGGCATTCGAAACTACCTCTTCTGTTACAGATGATTTTACCACACATGGTGGATCACACCTTTATGGCCTTTCTTGTCCCTCTGTAGACTCTTTGGACACCATGGACCATTTTTGTACCTTGGATGTTTCCAAGATCATCCCTAAAAACATGCATTATTTTCTATACGTGACTTTTAAACCTATTCTCGTGTATATACGCGGAAATGACCCTCAAACCCTTACATCAGGATGTGTGCAAAAGGCCAAATAGTTTTTTAGTTTTCCATGATGTGGATCTGAGTCACTTGTCTCTTGGCCTTCCATATGCCCTGCGATCGCTTGGATTTGACCTTCCATTACCCCATTGAAGCACTATATAAGGAACCCTTTGGATACATTGAAAGGGGAGGAATTGAAGAGTAAGAAAACTATAGTCCATTGTTGTCGGAGCTTATACTTGAGTCTGCATCCCTTTGTCCCTTGGAGCACTTTGTGTTCTTCCCAAGATTGCCTTTTACTTGTGAGCTTGCTATTGAGAGATGGAGGATTGAAGTGGTGGAGGCCCAGGTGGAGGACTCAGTTTCTCCGGTTTGCAGACGTACCGACATAGGTTGACACTGTTGTAATATCTGATTTATATTAATAGAAATATATTTTCCTGTTCAATAATGTGTATTTAAATGAGTATTGAATCCATGGATTCTTTTAAATGCTTATATGTTATTGATTGTATATGCTAGAGTAGGTATAACACAACTATATAGCATGCTTGTCTTTTTTGCTAAATGATGAGAGACCAAATTGCTAATACAAGCGAGAGTGGAAAAGCTCAATGGGGATCTACATCAACCATCCAGAATAAGGTATGTTTCAATATCCTTTAGTGTTAGATGTTTGGTTTCTCTTGCATATGGGAAAGGATTGATTTTTGTGGTTACTCTGTCTGTTGTGGTACCCCAACCCATAGGAAGTTTTCTCTGTAACAGAATTGGTGACCATACTAGGGAGTTCCTAGTCATTTGTTTTGGGGGTTTTATCGGCATTCAATGTTCTTGAATTGCTCTTATTTCTCTGTTTCTGAGTCGGGTCTGGGGGCATGTTTTCCTAGTAGTGTCTGATAGGAGTAAATTTTGTCTCATTTGGTCTTCTTTTTCTTCCTATACACGATTTTTGTCTTCACAGTCATGTGTACACGCAGTTTTTACTGGGATATCCACGTATATACGTGGGTTTTCTGCACACAGTCGTGTATGCCCTGAGTTTTTCCTTTTTGGGGAAGATTAAGTGTTGCTGGGTGAGTTTGGATAATTGTTGTGTATTCTTGGATGCTTCTGGAATCTGTATACACCTCTGTTTCTGACCAGAGGCGCTTTTTAGTTTGAATTTTTTTTTAGAATGTTCTTGTCATTGCATTTTCTATTTTTTGTTTTGAGATTAGTGCATTAGGTCTCTTTTACCTTAGTGCTTTTCTTGGGTGCTGTATGAATAGTGCTTGCAGAGTCTAAGGGTTGTAAGGTCATACTTTTTCTTTATTATTTCATTTTAATTCAAAAAATACAAAAATATTTGCTTTTTGTATCATTATGCATTGTTGCATTTTTCATTTTGCATGGTACTTGCACTAGGTTTTGTTCGAAAAATATTAGTCAGATTTTCATATAGGAATGATTGCATCTTCATTTGAAGGAAAATTTTGCATTTCACGTAGTAGCATACCCCATTTTTTATTCGAAATGATGCATTTGCATTAGTTGTTAGGTGTGCATTTTACTTCTTGTTGCGTCATAACACCATTAGTTGCATGATCATTTGCCCTTTTGCGTAATAAGCCAATTAAAATCAACTCATAGTAAAATGAATTATACTCTTTTCTTTTATAGGGTGCAGCAACAAGATTAGGTTTTAGGGTCTTGGAATAGATCATTGTGAGTAAATTAAAAATACCGCTAAACAAAACATGTGTGTGTCTGTCCAGGTGAGAGTGTGAAATTCCTTGGTATAATTAGTGTTTCTCAGGATCCTCCTCTTACAATGGAGTTAAACACGAGGCAGTGTGAGTGGTTAATGATTGGGATGACCCCTAGTCATAACTGAGTAGCACTGGAGATATTTCTAGGATTGTATTCGTATTTGGGGGCTCTTTTGAGAGTTTCGGGTTTTGCTACCCTGCCCATACGGTCAATCCCACTTGCGACTGTTTGCCTGAGAATTGATTATATTGAGGTGACCTTAGTTTCCTTACCTAGGTTATCGAGGGGGTACTTCGCAGAGGTTATTCTGCAGGTGTCTTAGACAGGTAGGGGTCAAACAACATAGTCACTATATACGTTGAAGCTGAGGGACACTATAATTGGTTACGAACCTCCGCTTATTGTGTATGGGAGTCTCAAGCCTCTCCTAGGCAAGACATACCTACTTCATTCAGGAGCTCACATATCCTACCCTTACATGCTTATGATCTGGCTTTACATTGTATAGGTGTATTCTCTGTGCATGCTAGTTTGCCTAGGGTTTGGATAGTTAGATAGTCTTTTTCATTTTTTGAGTCATTATGGATTTGGGTGCGACACTTTTCCATTCTCATCGTTTAGCAAGACTTCCACCTTCCACAACTCCTCCTCCTTTGGGAGAGAGAAACAGACAGTCCGGGCAGACTACTTCTCACATTGATTCACACACGATGGGAGATCACGAGGATGAGATTCCTGAGATGTCTTCTCGACCTCAAGAGGCCGGGGATGTAGATTCTACTCCTGTATATGATCCTTCACCAGAAATACCTTCACATTCTGGTTATGATCCATCATTCACAGGCCACCGGTATTGGTTACCGGGTAACGAGACTCATAATGAACCCACAAGCACTAGTTATATTCGTTATTTCATACCTGATATCCCTGCACATGATTCAACACATCATGTCGAGTCAGAAATTGAACCTAACACTACGCCTGGGATCATTTCTATTCCATTCCATGTAGAGAGATTTGGGAGCACTAGTCACATTGCACCTTCCATCCAGGTGGTGGAAGCTACCTCACATGTTCATTCTAGACCTAGTGTTAGTAGTCATATGAGGATACCAGAACTGAGATGAGTGACCATAGGGAATACCACTTACATCCCTTCAGATGTCCCTTCGTCCTCAAATGCTACTCCTTCGAATGCATTTTTGACAACCCTTCCTTCCCCTCATTCATGTGGTCCTTCGGGCCAGAATATTGCTACTAGCCATGTTCATATTGCAAGTGCTCGCATGGTAGTATCTCAGAGTCAAGTACCTCCTGTTGTCTCGAGAGGTCATATTCCTATTTCTGGATCGTCTCACGGTCCATCACAAGGATTTCCCCATATCCCTAATTATGGAGCTTCTCATGGGACATCCCATGGGACACCTTATGGAGCTTCTCATGGACAATCTTATGGACCGCAGTATGGACAGAACTATCAACCCTATGGATACGGGTATCAACAAACCGCTTACTCCTCTAATTATGGATTTGTAGCACCGCATATTCAAGGTACACCACATCATAATGCTTCCATGCAGCCCTACACGGGTCAAACGGGAGGAGGATATTATGGCCAAGGCCATGGTATTTACAGCAGTCAGCCTTATATGAACCAAAACTATCAGGGAGTGTGGCATAGACTAGCTCAACCTAGGCTCCCTTTCCTCGCAACGTTAAACTTACCTGACTTATCGAGACTCATGAACGATCTGGTATCTCATGACCTGACTTGGCCGACTGTCCCTAACAAGCTTCCCTCGGACATTCCCAAATTCGAGGGCAAAGCAGGAGAAGATCCTAGTGAACATGTCACTACTTTTCACCTTTGGTGCTCTTCCAATTCCTTACATGATGACTCACTCTATTTAAGGCTATTTCAACACGCCCTCACTGGGCCTGTAGTGAAATGGTATATAGAGTTACCAATGCAACATTCCTTTTGTTTGATGACCTTGCTATGACTTTCCTCAATCACTTCCATCTACCTATGAATTACAACGTTGGTGCAGAAATCTTGTCGACATTTCAACAAGACAAAGCCAAACATATCTCGGACCATATCCAAGAGTGTCATATATGAAAGAGGTTGATTAAAGCTTTCATACTGCTAGAATTTCTCCTTGAGTGGTTCCACAAATCGTTGCTACCTTACATCGCGAAGGATGTTTCTACATCCGGAGTCCAGAACGAGGAACAAGCAATTTTTAGGGCACAGGAATTGGATTTGATTTATGCTCAATCTGGACTTTTGTATGAGATCATACCTAATAATTCGCATTCTAGTTTCGATCCCAAGATCAAGCCTAGACCACATGTCGATGGCATTATGGGTTGTACAAGTGCCAAACCTATGGATTTGATTGTGAAACAAGTGAGTCAATTGTCTATCAATCAATCCACTTCGGTACAAGCCAATACTTCATCTCAACCCACCCAAACCACAAGTGTACTTTCCGTGCAATCATCGGACCAGAATGGCAACCAACAGCCTGAAAGGAATAAGAAAAAGGGTAAAAATAATCATAAGGGTGGGAACAAGAATGAAAATGCCAATTTTAATGACAATAATGCCCGCAATGATGGGGGGGACAAGCAGTCTAAACGTAAGCTTAAGTTTCCTTGGAAATTGTGTAAGGAGGACCACCTCACTCACTTGTGCCCTCATATGGAAGATGCCTCGAGATTCATAGCACAGGGCCCAGCTATGCTAACCAATCCTTTACCCCATAATCAAAATATGAACTTGAGGACCAATGATCCTCATTGTGCATCAAGTGGAGACCAAAATCCGCCAGAAGCCAATACTGGTCATGGTTGCATCAGCATGGTACATGGTACTAAGGTTGTGACTCGTGCGAAAGATTATGGTTCATCACAACTGAACCTGGGAAAAGAACCCGCTCCACCCGAGATCCCTTTGTGTATCGAAAACCCGATGGATAAAATTGAAATTGCACCTCACATTCTTAAGGGAGTCCTAAAGCATTTGGGGCACAATCCTAATGCCTGAGCCACCCAGAACTATTCCATTGTTGAGGATTTGGGACAAACTCCTTGTGCAATGTCCACACTTGAATTACTTCAGAGTTGTCCTCTGCAAATGAAAGCCTTGCTTTTTGCTCTTGGAGTTAATGATGATAACTCTTCTTCAGTCATCAAATTTGAAACCATGGGACTACAACCTCGCTTTCCTTACTATGTGTCTCTTTTGACTTATGTAGAGTGTCTTAATATGACCATCAAATGCACTGTGATTGATGAAGGCCCTGCTGCTTCCGTGATGTCTTTGTCATGCTGGAAGGGTTTGGGTTCTCCCAAGTTGTCTCAATCTACTACCATGTTGAATGCCTTTGATGGTATATCTTTTTGGTCGCACGAGATTCTTCCTTTTGTTAAGGTCCAATTGGGAGGGAAGACCGTCATGATTGAGGTCGAGGTGGTTAATGCACCCATTGACTACAATATTTTACTGGGCCAAAATTGGATGTATATTATGCAAGCCGTAGCCTCTTCTCTATTTCGAGTAGTATGCTTTCTATTTAATGGAAAAATTGTTATGATTGATTAGACATCGTTCTGTAATCCGAGTGTCAGTGCATCATCGGGATCTTCTATCCTGATTATCGATCATTCTCAGCTGGAAATTAGGAGTGTGGGTGTGGGTATGTATCCATCCCTTATGGGGACCTTTAGTTGTCCTTCACCTGTTCTTATGATCGGATCTAGTTTTGGTGGGGATTCATCTTTGTTGAAGTCGGTGTCTTTTTGCACTACCCATATGGAAGATCCTTGGATTCTTCCTTCACCGAGTCCTTCAGATGGACCTATCGAAACAGATGTGTTGTTGCCTGCAGCAATGATAGCATATCAAGCGAATCTTGATTGTGTTGTAGAGCCTAGTCCTTCCTCTTCACGGATGGAGAAGGAGGACCCATATGTGCTGCATGCATGGGTAGTTGAGTCCTCTCATGCACATGATTTCCTTGATGGTGTTTTTCCATCAGATGAAGCCATTATTAAGGCCATGTTGGGGGTTGAGCCACCTTGGGAAGAGTTGCATCATAGATCATATTTTCTTCCCAAGCTTAACCATTTGGAGCATGAGGACTATAGGGATATTCTTAGCGAGAAGATTGGTAGTCCTGTGGTTCCATTGAGCTCTCCTGGTTAGATGGCTGATGGGGACATGGAGAACCTATCACCTACCATTCGTATCAATATCTCTCGTGATCCTGGCAAACTTGAGAACGACTACATTGGGGAGGATTGTTCCCCTGATGAGATTAAGGAGTATACCGATATTTTTAAAGAGTTTCGTGACATCTGTGCTTGGTCATATGAGGAAATTCCATGTATCGACCCTCGTATTGTCGAACATGAAATTAAGACCTATCCAAATGCGAATCTTGTTCGACAACGTTTGCGTGCGGTGAATCCTAGAAAAGCACCTGCTATTAAGGCTGAGATAGAGAAGCTGTTAAAAGCCAGTTTTATCTATCCCGTTCCCTTGACGGAGTGGGTTTCAAATCCCGTTCCAGTGGATAAGAAGCAGGGAGCGATCCGTATATGCACTGATTTCCATGATTTAAATCGTGCTTGTCCTAAAGATAATTTTCTCACACCACTTATTGATCAGATTTTGGATGAGTTTGCGGGAAGCGAGGTATTCTCCTTTATGGACGGTTTTTCCAGATATAATTAGATTCAGATAAAACCCAAGGATCAACATAAAACTGCATTTATTTGTCCTTGGGGTACGTTTGCATATCGAAAGATTCCTTTCAGTCTTAAAAACACTGGAGCCACCTTTCAGCGGGCTATGACCTTGATTTTTCATGATCTCAAAACAATTATCGAAGTATATTTGGACGATATTGCTGCTCATTCTTGTCTGAGAGTGCGTCATCCATACCATTTGAGATTAGTATTAGAGAGATGACGCCATTACCAGGTTAGGTTAAATCCTCATAAGTGCATATTTTGCATAACCGTTGGTTGCTTTCTAGGGTTCATTGTATCCAAGGAGGGTATAAGAGTCGATCCCTTAAAGGTTGAGGCAATACTTCAATTGTCTCCCCTGCGTAATATTAGACATCTTCAGTGTTTGCAAGGCATGGCAAATTTCTTGTGGATATTGGTGATTAACTTCACCAATTTGACTGAAGGATTTATGTGTCTTATAAAGAATGACACTATTTTTTGCTGGGATGAGCGAGCCCAGGAGTCCTTTGATGCTCTTAAGCGAGCCTAAGCATCAGCCACCGTGCTTAGTCTACCTGACTATAGCCATGATTTTTTAATTTATGTGGCTGCGTCCATGGAGACGGTTGGTATGGTTTTGGTTCAAGAAGATGAGGAGCTCCATGAGCACGTCATATATTATTTGAGCCAAAACCTTATTGATGCAGAAATCCATTATTCTCATGTGGAGAAACTTGCCTTGGCCACAGTTCATGCGGTTCAGAGATTGAGACATTACATTCTCCTTTGCCAAACCTTGGTGGCAGCTCATGTCAATCCATTTTGTCCTCACTAGAAGGACGATCAGGGGAAAATATAATAAATGGATTGTCATTTTGCAAGAGTTCAATCTCGAATTCGTTTTGGCAAAATCGAAGAAATCATTGATTTTTGCAGAGCTCATTTCTGATTTTCCAAGTGTGAAGGAGGAGGAGGTTTATGAAGATACATTTTTTGATGAGAATATTTTCCTTATCTCAACTTTGGACCCATGGTATGGGGATATCATTATATATTTTCAAACATTGAACATCCCTACTCACCTTTCATGGGATGAGCGACGACAATTACGTCATGTATCTAAGAACTACCTTATAGTGGATAACACTTTGTACCGCCATGGGGTAGATTCCATTTTACGTCATTGTTTAACCCATGACAAGGCTAAGGTTGTACTAAATGATTTCCACAGAGGGGTGTGTGGTGGTCATTTATCTAAGCTTTCTACAGCCCAAAAAATCTTGAGAGAGGGATATTTTTGGCCGTCGATCTTCAAAGATTGTGTCAATGCGGTCAAGAAGTGTCACCCTTGCCAGGTGTTTGCACACAATATGCATTCACATACTGCCCCGTTACATCCGATTATCACCACCGGTCCCTTCACCAAGTGGTTTCCTGAATTCATGGATTGCAACCAAGCTTCGGCTGGGGGGCATCATCACATTATAGTGGTTGTTGATTATTTCACGAAATGGGCTAAGGCTATGCCCACGGTTAAATCCGATAGTGAGACAACCGTGCATTTCATGTTCAACCAAATTATTACTCGGTTTGGCATTCTAAAAGAGCTTGTCACTGACCATGGCAGGCACTTTCAGAATAGAATGATGGAAGAGTTGGCTTCAAAGTTAGGGTATAAGCAGGATCACTCCTCTTCATATTACCCTCAGGCGAATGGACAGGTTGAAGCAGTGAATAAATCACTTAAGTCCATTCTCCAACGAACCATCACACAAAGCAAGATGAATTGGCATATCATGTTATATCCTGCTTTGTGGGCCTATAGGACTACAGTTAAGACTACCACTAGTTTCTCTCCATATCAGCTCATACATGGGGTGGAGTCTGTCTTGTCGATTGAATGTGAAATCCCTTTGTTGAAGCTAGATATAGATCTTTTACGAGACACTTCCGCATTGGAGGAACGTTTGGTCCACTTAGAGCAGCTTGATGAGCAACGTCGAGATGCCTTAGTGGCTTTAGAAGTAAATATGCATCGCGTTAAGGTCCAATATGATAAGTCTATCCATCCAAGAAGGTTTAGTGAAGGTGATTTGGTCCTTTTGTGGGATCAAGCTAAACAACCCTTGGGGGCAAGGAAGTTTAATCCCACGTGGCATGTTCCTTACGTAGTCAAACATGTGTTAGAGAAGGGCACCTATGAGCTAGTGGATTATGGAGGGACAGCCTTGGCGGAGCCTAGAAATGGGCTCTATCTTAAAAAATACTATGCATGATCTTCAGCTAGGGCTGATTATTGTATATTATTCTACAATTTTTTGCATAGTTAGTTTTTCTTATGGTGATTGGGTTTGTTGATTAGATTTTGTTTCTTATGACAGATGTCAATGGAGTCTTCCACTTACATAGGATTTGCTGATGGTGCTAGCCGCCACACTCAAAACTCAGCTTCTGCTGCTTGGGTGATTTATACTCCTATGGGTCAGGTATTGTCTTCAGGAGGCGTATGTTTATGGCCTTCTTCAAACAATGTTGCTGAGTATAGTGCCATTATCGAGTTATTGTGGGATGCCATTTCACATGGTGTTCTCTCTCTTGAGGTACGTCTTGATTCGCAGTTAGTAGTTTCATAGCTTAATGGATTGTATCACGTTAGGGATCCGACATTATTACGAAGATTCTTACGTGTGAGATTGTTGGAATGACAATTTGAGAACATAACATACATACATGTTTCAAGAATTTTTAATCAAGTCGCTGACTTATATGCTAACTATGTGTTATATTGGCATTTGTTTCATAGACCATAAGCATATCACAAACATACATTTTCACACACATGTAAATAAATAAAATCAATTATCACAAAAGTTTTTCATTAAACATCTAAAATGTGACATCATAATACATAAGTGTCATAATACAAAAATGGGGCTTCTGAGCCACCAAAATATAATACACGGTAGTACAAAAATGAAGCACTCTCATGTCTCTAAGCCTATGGAGGAGGAGGGGTGTTTTGATTGTGGTAGCACACCATGGCTCTAGATAGTTATAGGAATAACCGAACCCATGCTCATGGTACACCAACCACCTGACGCTGCATGGCCTCAGGCAAGTCCTCAACTTACGCCATGGGCACCCTATGTGTCAAGAGTACAAAGTTTGTGTGGATGCTTTGGAGGATCCGCTCCGCATCCACACCCATGATGTCATCTCCTCTTCCCCTCTGTCTATGATGAGGGAAATCGTCAAGCCACCGTGGTCCAACATATACATACACATGAAAGATTGTCACTATGTGTCGTCACACCAAAACATGTCTTTTGAGTCAATATATCAAAAAACACAAAAAAAATATAATTCAAAAAACTTAAAAAGAGGGTTTGGGATTCATTACCTATGTCGCCATATTTCACTCCTGGTGGTAGAGGCATGTTCGGATATCCCTGTAAATATATTCCTGCATAGGGATAATCATCGATGGCAATAATATACTGCCGCCACCATGGAAAGAAGTCCACTGGGTAGGGGTTAGCCACCCTACCTCCACCTAGTATGTGCATAACATTTTCCCAATGTCGTTGGGCCGGATCTCAAACTCCGTGTGGAGGAATCTCCACTCTAGGGCTTAGCCCCGGTACACGCTCAAAGAAGAACGTGCTCAGTATGCTGTCAAAACCGAAGTTTCTCACCCTGCCCATCTTGCAGTCACTGAGCTATTGCTTCATGTTACTCAACAGCACAGTGCTCCAGTCGTACACTGTGGGTCTCATACACTCCACTGCATAGATCATCAATGGCCGTGAGGCCTAGTGGAGTGATGCTAGACCAGCTATCCTGCTGAGTGCCAATAGTATGGCCTTCAAACCTAGTACCTGGATGGAGTTTGTCTAGATTTGACTCCCAACCCTTTTTGTGTCTGAAAAATAGTATACTGCAATGTACTCATCAATGGTAATGCCACCTCTGGGCCTGCGAGAACGTAGGTTCACCACCTCTCCTTGTCAGGATAATCCAATAATAAAATATATGTCCTCTACCTCTATAGTGAGAGACATCTCGTCGATATGAAGGGACTCTGAGTCTGGATCCCAGTAGTCTACTAGCATTTGTAGGAGTCTTGGTTTGGCCCTTAGGATACCAAGACACCAAAACTTATATAGACCGCATGCACGAAGATCTTGTTGAGCCATTAAGTCACCTTGGACAACCACTTCTACATCTCCATGTTCCCTCTCTCTCCATTCTAGAACCATCCTGCACATTAAAATCGATTTTTGGTCATTAGATACTGTAGCTAGGGTTTTCACCCTAGCTTGTGCGAATGAGCACCTACTAAGGAATCTGGAATCCTTAGTAGCAGTTCAATGATGTATATGAATTAAACAAAGACAAACTGAAGCAAAGACTAATCTAAATACGTTCTTGAAGCTAAA